>PVIJ01002324.1:28061-164368 GCA_004024925.1 Scalopus aquaticus
AAGAAGATGTGGTACATATACACAATGGAATACTATTCAGCATTCAAAAAAGACAAACACATGCAATTCGCAGCAACATGGATGGACCTAGAGGGGATCATGATCAGTGAAATAAGCCAGAAAGAAAGAGAAAAATATCGAATGGTTTCACTTATAACAGGAATATAGGGGAGCCAAATAAGAAAGCAACATTCAGCAGAGAAGGAGGGGAGGGGGAGGGCTCAAGAGGGGGGAGGAGGGGAGCACGGAGGACTATGGTGATGGCTCCACGGGTGAACAGGTGGTGGGTAACTTATGGGGAATACATAATAATGTAAAAGATACGAATAACAAAAATAAATATTATATTAAAAAAAAAAACTTTTGATGGCACTGGGGGTCCAAGCACATGTCATATTAAAAAAAAAATCCTGGTTTGAAATATAAATTATATATGGCCCGTGTATGTTTGAGTGATATCACCAGTCACACTACGCTACTCACCAAGAAATAAAAGTTTCTGAAAAGTCCCTTTTCTCTCAAGTGCAAGGTCTCCATTACATGTCTGTGTGCCCAGAGACATTTCTTTTTGAGTCAAGTCATCATGTGGCTTTGTACAGAGCCAAGTTAACTAAGCAAGACATTCAGTTGCCTCTTTGCATCCCCTTCTCTATATAGTTTCAAGTTGCCTCCAGTGCCATTTTGTGTAAGATTAGGAAGGCAATAGTTGTTGGGGCACTGTTGCACACCCAGGTGATGTAGAGCAGGTGATGTGCCCACAGCTCCTTCAGTTCTTCCTGGATCTGCTCCACCAACTTCCTGGGCCTTGACCAGGGACACACATAGCTCCTTGGTGAAGGCTATTCTTCTCTACTTTGTCATCCGTGGCATTGAGATCTAAAGTGGTAGAGAAAGATGGAGAGTCTCTGCAGTCATGGATGCAGTTACTCTCACGAGTTTCTGGTTCATCCTCACTCTTAGCCATTTTCCAGCTTTCTTCCCAATCACTAGTCTGACTGACCAATGGTAACGTCAGTTCCAACACTAGAAGCAGAGGCAACTAACTGCCTTCAGGGGCCAATTTACCAGCTCCCACAACTGCCTAAGTTCTGACGCATGTAACAGATCCCTCATTCTAATCACTTATTGTGATACTGCTTTTCCGACTGAGCCTTCAAAGCCAGGTGGTTCCTGAGTGTGATTTTATAAGCCACCTGCTAGATACAAACATTGAATTTCATAGCCACTTTGATGTTTATGAAATTGCTTTCATATGATATCTGGCAAACTGAAATAAAATGACTGAAGGAAACAGAGAGAGGAAAGCCAAAAATGTACTGCTTTTCTCTTTCAGAAAGAAGAAACTTCATTCCTCTATGGAGAATAATGGCCAAAGGAAGGAGTCTCTGGCTCTCTCGCAGGGATCAAATCAGATGCCAATTCATTTTCCAGCCATAAGAGAAGCTATCACCTCATTTCACCTTTGTACATTTTATCAGCCACTGCATCATTTAGGGGTGTGTTCTGGCACAACGGAAAGACAGGTGGTCATCTTAAGCAGGCACTAGACCTAAACAGGGGACGTTACTACATATCTTAAAGAAATTCAAGTTAGGACTTCTAAGAGATCTTGTGTTTGTATAAGTATGTTTTATTCATTGTCAGTCCTGCCAACTCCCTAGAGCACAGAAGAACAGAGAAGGGTGGGCAGATACATTAAGATGGGTATGTAGCCAGCTATGTTCTAGCCTCTTACTATGGTATCTGCGAGTCCACTTGGGATAATGGATAAATAGGTCTGACAAATACAAAACAAAATAAGAAAAACAATTTAATGTGTTTCTAAAGGTCTGTCTTGTTTGTAGTCATGCCTAATGGGATTAAGACAAACATCCCAATCCTCAGTTGCCCTGAAGTTGTTTAAGAAAATGCTTGGATATTTTTAACAGCATGAGGAGTAACGTCAATGCCATCTATAAAGATAAATAATTAAAAATCTTTCCCCTAAACATGAATACCACAAAAGCTATTCAAAGCCTCAAAGTAAAGGGCCTGTGAATGCCCCATCTACTTGGCCCATTTTCGTTATTTCAATTTACTTCTGGAAAAAAGAAAGAATAACCCTACAAAGCTGACATTATATAGTAAAGTTTCAGGGATACAGGAGCTATTTAATCATTTTGTGTGTTACCCTGGCTTTTCTGCAGTCTCTTTTTCCTGTGGTTTTGTTCTTGTGCTGCTCATTAGCACCTCCCCCAGAGAGTGGGCAGGGGAAGGGAAAAAGAGATAAAACTCAAATCAGACAATTTTAACAGTCAGCCTGTCAACAAGTTGAATATATTGAGAGCCCAGGGGGTGCAGAGGCACTTTTTAGTAGCTCCGATAAAAGGTTTGGTGGGGGAGGAGGTCAAAACTAATAGCAACACTGAGATTCTTTTTGGATTATCAAGGGATTTTATTGATTTGTGCCCTCCACATCTCCATTAGTGAAAATAATCAAAAGTGGAGTGAAAATAATTAAGCATCTATAGAACTTTCTTAAAGAAGACACTTAAAAATCTATCACTTTTATCCCTGTGAGTTTGGGGACCTATTGGGCAGCTCAAATAGAAAACAAACAAATTAATTTCCTTTGCTTTGTCTAGATTCTTAAAGTCTCACACCACAAGGAAAAATGAAACCCATCACAGCAGGTTCTCCCCAACAACCTTCTCCTTTCAGCTTGATTCCAGCTAAGAGAAGGCCAAGAATCACAGAGGAGATACAAGGATACATCTGAGTAAAGCAAGAAGCAACATCACTGCCACTAAACCGAACTGAAGTTGAACAATGAAGGATTCAGTTGGCCAAACAGTGAAATCAACAAAGTGTCCTCTGCACATTGATATGGAATTTGAAGCCAAATTTGCTGTTTATGCACAGACACCCAGCTCTTCACCATGTCCTGAGATCACTCAACACACGGAGCTTGCTATCTCTAAGGCTGAATGAGAAGGAAACAATCTGTCCTCTCTTTCTTACGGGCATTTTTTATTACGTGTAAGCCTAGATAGAGATTCAAGGCATAAGGAAAGGTCATGTTCCATGGTTGCACAGCTAGTTGGAAACCAAAACTCCTGGAATGGTTGTTCAAAGGTGCCATTGTTTTGTGGGTTCTGGTGTTCTGGAAAGTTCATGGTTTTTATGAGGTTGCTTGTTCCAGGTACGCCTGTTTTCACTCAGCCATTCATCCCTCTTCCCTCCAGATGTTTCACAGCTGACTGAAAGAAGTCTTGATGGGAGAGTCTGTGATGGAAGGAAAGGGCAATCAGGCTCTTTCTCCCCTTCTTCCTCAGGGTGCATCTGCAGAAGCTTCCAAGTTTCTGTAGCTCTAGCTTTCTCCAGACAGACCTGCTGAGGTTCTCCTACCAAATTCCTAAATAGCAATGCCACCTTCTTCCCCAGTCCTGGGCCAAGGAGTGGCAGGGACTGCCTGCTGTTGCTAATCTTCCCCTTATTTCACTGTTCTCTCCATTCCCCCGCCTCTCCAACATGTGTACAACTGAATCTCTGCAATGGACATTTTGCCTTTTAATACCAATGTGGTTTCTGCATTCCTAGCTAGACCCTGACTGACACCATGGGATAGTACATTTCGTAGATTATTTTCTGTCGTGATCGCCGACTCAGCAGCTGGAATCCACTCTTTCATGATCTTTTTTTGGAACAGGGTTTCTCAACTTCAGCACTGTTGACTCTTTGAACTGGATAATTCCATGTTCTGAGGGCTGTCCTGCACGCGGTAGGTTATTTAGCAACACCCTGGCCTCTACCCAGTAGATACCAGTAGCATTTTCCCTGTCATAATAAACAAAAATGTCCCTAGATAGTGCAGAATATCCCCTGGGAGGGGAAAAATTCTCCAGCAGTTGAGAACAGGTGCTGTAGGAGACAAAAGAGCAAAAGAGCTATGACTCTGTGCGTCTGCCTTGGTTCCTCCTGCCCCCACAACTGGTCAGTGAGTGGGGCCTTAGAGCATGAAAAGTAAGGACTTTCATCTGTGAGACCACTGGTGGCTTATTCTGTCTACTGAAGGCCAGGGACTCTCAAGAGGTGAGGAAAAGGGCACCACCGTTACAACAAACTTTCTGAGGCATGTTGACCCCAAAAGTCTTCCACTGGTGAAAATGCTGTTCTCTATTGGGCTGTGGCTGGGATAAAGCCAGGGGATTCTGGCCATGTCTCTTCCTTACATATGGAAACCTCTAGATATGAAGAAAAGTAATGCTCTTCTCCACACTCCATGAGCTCAAGTGTCCACTTTCCAATCTGCATTTTTAAGTGCGAACCAGCCTACTGTGTGCTCTTGGCCTGATACATTTGGTAACCTCAGCCGTGGCCCCTGCCATTGAGGAAGGGCACAAAGGTACTGCCCGCACCATCCGCACAGCACGCTAGCCTGGTTCCTGGCCGCCTGGAGGTAGCACTGTAATTTAATTAAATGTCAACCCCCAGGTATTGTATTTCAAATGCAAATAACTTGGTAATGTAATATTGTGGCTGAGACTTTAAACTCAAGGAAATCAAGAAAATCTAGTTATGGTCGCTCCCAGAATTAACATTCCTCTACACATTCCTTGGGCACTGGGCTTGCTTTGTGTTGCTAACGACCATCAAATACACACCCAAGTGGCTGAATATTCACTGGGCAGCCTAGGGAAGTCTGAGCTCTAAGAAGAGACATTTCCCCTGTTCTCAAGAATATCCTTTAAACTGGACTTCTGATCCTGAGGTGCGGACTAATGCTCAGAACTATGAATGACAAACGGGGAGATTTATTCTCATCTATATCCAGTATTGGCTAGTTGGATCTTCCCAAATCTCTAAACCAATAAACACACACACACACACACACACACACACACACACACACACACACACAGACCATTCACTGTCTCCAGCAAGGCACCATTCATAATAGTGTGGTAGTCACAATACTATGATTTAGCAAAAATAGTTACTTTAGAGATGAAACAATGTATTTCTATGGGTCTTCTCCTCTGGCTCAAGTTCAGTGAGATGATACTTGATGGAGAAGAAGTGCCTGCTCCCAGATTCTCAGCCCACAGGAAATTACAAAAGCCCCACCGTCACTCACGTCCCTCATGAAGGGCATCTGAGGTTGCCTTCTCAGGTACACGGTTGATGATGAGATGGCCACTGTATCTATGTGACTAGGACTTTGCACCATTTCTTTTTTAACTAAGCAAAGGGTTTTTCATTGTACTGATTTCTGAAATGCCCTTGCAGATATGGAGAGAAAGGGCAAAAAAAAATGGGCCATCTCCTAGTCAGGTTATTTTAAAAGTGACCACATACGGAAATGAGAGCATTATAAAGGCATCTGCTTCACAACAAGATACTACGCTTACCAAAATGGCAATTAGAAAACACTAAGATTTGAGCTCTAAAGCTTTAGCTTCTGAATCCTGGAAGTTCTTCTTCCTCTGTAACCCCAAAGCAGGTGAATAATTTCTCAGAATGGTGGTGGTGGTGGGGGGAGAGAGGGAGAGAGGGAGAGAGAGAGAGAGAGAGAGAGAGAGAGAGAGAGAGAGAGAGAGAGAGAGAGAGAGAGAGAGAGAGAGAGTCAGAGTCCATAGCTTCCTCCTTTGATATTGTGTACATGCTTACAAAATGGGTAGAAGAAATTGTCCAGATGTTCCCAATGGTATCACGTCAACTCCAAGTGCTTTAGGCATCAGGTAGCTCTGTCTGTTACATCATCACTGGGTTCTTGTATCAGTAGTGGAGCAGCTTAACCCCTGAGCCTCATCTAGTGGGGGAGGAAACACCACTGTTTCCAGGACTACCATGTTTATCTCTTTATTGTTTATATACTTCCATATTCTTGAGAAAGATTTACACCTGCTTCATAATTATACTAATTACACTACATAACACAAGGCAACCTAAGTGAGATATTGGGAGGGCAGGAGAAGAAAAGAAAAACACTAGGAGTATAAAATGGACTCAGAAATGGATGGATGCAAAATGTCACTGAGTGTTAGATACTTGTTGTGAGTGGACCAGTGATTTGGTTCTACGGTTTTCTTAGAAAGCAAATGAAAAAAAAAAGGGGGGGTATCTAATCATTTACAAAGTCTACAGCATCTATAAAAGAAAAACAAAACTGGGAGAAACCCAGCAATTCCTGCTACTATTCAGGGGACCCACATTTAGCAGGAACATATCACCAAGACAGTGACCATCAATCTGTAACCACCTCAACTTCCAAAGCACCTATGAGAACTGATGTTCCATTATTGAAATTGTTGAAGATAGCCACCTTCCTTGGAGCATCCTCCACTGAACTTACTGCCATTTCTTAAAAAAAAAAAAAAAAAAAGGATTTATTTTATTTATTTATGCACACAAGAACTGGGGTGTAGGCCAGAGCTGTGGGGGGAGGAGTGGGTGAAAGGATTCACTAGAGACAGAGTGAGGAGCAGAACAAGCAGATCTACTGAAATACACTGCTAAGAGGAGCAGTGGGCGAGACAGGAGAGGTCTGCTGTGCAATGTGGGTTAGCTCCCTGGCCAGGGATCAAACTCATATTGCAGTGGCTACCCATAGCTTCATAGTGCTGAGACTTAACCTTTTCCGCCAGGGAGGCCCCCTTACTGCCATTTCTAAATGTATATATGAACACAAATATGTATTACTTGCCAACATACTTTTCTCTAGTTCACCAATTTTAAACACTGATAAAAACAGTGTCTCAACGGAGCAAATACTTCCTAAATTATGTTCAAAATCATATTTGAAAAGGGTGTATAGGTAGACTGATTATTGTCTTCAAAGCTTCCATTAGCATCTCACAAGCCTCTACCACTGAAAATGGTTAACCCTTCTACCACCAGCAGCATTTGATAATCAGACGGGTCCTGGTCTGCTAACGGGCCCAGGAAAAATATACCATATTCTGGTCCTTCAGCAACCCACAAAAATTACAAAGACTTCTTGGAGGGTGGGAGTGAATGAAGCCAACCTGGTTTGTGACTATTTGAAATGTCATTCCCAGAGAATATATATTAGTAGCATCTTGTCCAAATTAGGGTTCAAGCAAACAGAACAAACAACAACTATAAGAGACTGGGGTCACCCTTATAGGGATCCTTCTTTCTACAGAGCCAGGAATGTGGTCTGAGCTGCTCTCTTCTCAGCACTCAATCTATCCTTATCTAGGACATGGGAATTCATGATGCTAAATGTAACCAAGCAAAATCCCCAAATGCACTCTCAATTAGGAAACTGGAAGGCTTATTTTTTTCTATGTAGAAATATTTAAAAATTTCATCTTTTTGTCAATGTCAAATACATATTTTAAAGACAGAAATATATGTCAGAGGAAATTAGAGTCTTTTCTTATCTGATCATCCAGAGGTAATCACAGGTAAGGATTCAATGTCTAGTTGTTTCCATATGTGTGTGCCATTAATACTTAATTTTTTATATAAATGCAATCACACTCTAAACATTGTATTACAACTTGCTTTCTTCTACTAAATGATATATCTTGAGTCTCTTTTAGGTCAGTTCTTAAAAACAGACACAGTTGCTACATATTCTTACAAATGCTGTGTACGGTACAGGCAGTACATTTACCTGTTCAGAGCAATTCACTGAAAAGACAGGGAGCTCGTTGTTGATGTGATCGAATTCCTACCTCTGGATATGTATGTCTTTGTCATTAAAAAATTCCAGTAGAAAATATTTATACATATATTGTACCCATGTGAAATCATTCTGTTAGAGTCTTTAAAAGATTCATAGGACAAAGGATATAAGCATTTCTTACATAATAGCTATGCCCAGATTTCCCTAAAAATCAAAAACCTCTATTTTTTAATTAATTAAAAGTTTTTTCTTACATCATTGTAGTCCCCATAGTTCTTCTGCTACTATATACCTGTGAACCATCACTATATTCTCTTGTGTTCTTCCCTCCCCAATGTTGCTCTCCCTTCTTTGATATATGCCTCAGTTCTATGGTCAGCTTGCTAGTTGTGACTTTTTATTGACCTTTTGTTTGGTTTTTCTATATTCCATATATAAGTGAGACTATCCAGCATTTATCTTTTTCCTTCTGTCTAATTCTGGTGAGCATAATTTCTTTCAGCTCCATCATGTTGCCCCAAATGGCCTGAGTTAATCTTTTTTGATTGCTGAGTAATACTCATTGTATAAATGTACCACAAAATTCTGATCCATTCATATATTTGGGTGCATTTGGGTTGTTTCCATATCTTGGGTACTGTAAGTAGCGCTGCAATAAACATGCAGTTTCCTTTCATATTAGTGTTTTTGTGTCCTTTGGGTAGATTCCTAGGAGGAGATTCACTGGATCGTATGGTAGATCCATTTTTAGTATTCTGAGGAATCTCGACGGTTTTCCATAGTGGCTGGTCCAGTTTACATTCCCACCAGCTGTGTAAGAGGGCTCCTTTATCTCCACATCTCCTCCAGCATTTATTGTTTCTGGTTCAAAAATCTCTATCGATTTAGGCTGCCAAATGAGAATTTAACAGAATGCCAATTTCCCTATTCCTCAGCCGATATTGGCAAATTCTCTACACTTCTAATATATGGAAATCTGATAGTTAAAAATTTTACCTATTTTCTTATTAGAAAATATACATGTATACAACATAGCTTCCCTATATAAAACAATCAGTTTTTCTAATCAGACAGACCATAAATCCTTGTGGTAAATCACATTTACAATCCAATGACGTATTACACTCACCATTACTATTACACACTGTCATTCAGAGAGACGTGATAGGCAGTCACGATACACCGTGAGTTAGTGCATTGGCTGTACACACACAACTTCAGTGGATCATTCATGTAGACTATACTATATATGAATGAGAGTACAGCCAGCATGACCATACATAGTAGCCCTAGGAGAAGCTACTCCACGGAGAGTCTAGAATGACATCCTTAAGATAACAGTCTTAAAGCTCTAAATTAAAACTCATTTTTCTCTTAGTTCTGCAAGACCAACCCCACCACAGACCCAACAAATGAAGCCATGTTGCCTGTGATGTCAACTCAGCAAAAAGTTGGGCAAATTAATCCTTGTAAGACACTACTCATTAGTATCTAAAAGATCTTTGTCCCATGTGTTCACCCAAAGGGCATAACATTAAAATGGCATGATCTCTTGTGACATACAAAAGTAGATATTAATTTGCACTCATTAGCTAAAGATGTTTGCCAGTAGCCTTTGGATACATCTCTGGTGTGCACATATGGGGTTTGACAGAGAAAATCTAGGGAGTTGTCAATGACTACAGGTGACACTATTTAATCTGAACAACTCATCTATAGATGGAGTTTACTCAGGGCTTCAGACACAATTATTCAGCTACAAAACTGACAGGCTAGAATTGGAGCTTTCAATTATCTCTTTCAGTAAACATTCTCTCCAGCCTTATACCATGGTATTTCTGAAATGTGTTCATTCAGGCTAGATCATGTGCATGGTCTAGACAGGTATAATAGTGTGGTGTCTTATACTAAAGTGACTAACCATGGAACAAACATACACTCATTTTTCTTATTCTGTTTTATTATACATATCTAGTTGGCATTTATTCTGCCCCTGTTTTTTGATGCCGTTGCTGGTGTTCTGCATCAATCTGGATGACTCCCTTGTATCATTACCACCTGATTCACAAGGTAAAACCCATTTGATTCAAGATCAGTCTATATTTCTGACAGCTTTTGCATTCCAAATATTATTATTTCTTTTTTTTAGATTTCCTTTTGTTATTTCTTCTTTGTGACAGAATGGTTGGTATCGACCCATAAAATAGTGTTTCAGGAACCCAATTTTTCAAGGACTGCTCCAAACAGATGGAATTAAATCTTGCAATTAGCCCACATTTGCATCTCACAACAGGAAATTCATTGTTGCCACTGCAACTTCAGTGGACTCGGCAGAATAAGCTATTGTTGAAGTAATTCCTGTAAAAGGTCATATATTTAAACCCTTCAATTTTTCTTGACAACCTCTCAGAAATGAGTGATACAGTTGCTCCAGTGTCCAAAAAAGCAATAATGTCCATACCACTTTTCTTTATAGGCAGGGTGGAATATTATTACCCCATTCATCACAGCCTACTCCAGTTATAAAGTATGTTTCTTGCTATTTGAGAGACCTTTTTCTTTCACTGTCTTAAAAAAGTTGAAGTTCTCATGGGCTGGGTGTCAGTCTCAGTGGTTTTCTCATAATATGTTAACTTCTTCAGTGTCTCCTGAACAATGGAGACATTTAGCAATTTTCATTGAATTCCATCCTTTTAACAGCAGAGAACAGACAAGGTGGCTAGTTTAAGATTCCCACTTCTTTTCAATCAGGAGTCACTCCATGGACCTACTAGAAGCAGGAGATGGATTTATGAGTGAAATGCAAAGGTCTTCACCAGCAGAAGTTAAGGTTCCTATGTGTAGGAGAGGCAGATGATATAAGGAAGAGGTGAGTGTGAAATTCCATGGTGGACTGGATGGTGACAATCTCCCCTGAAGGAACTGAAATTCATCTTCAAAAATAGTGCTGTCCAAATCAAACAAAAGAAAGCCAGATTCAGCCCCTGGTTGCCATTTTTGAAGCTCTGGATGGACTTCTTCAAAGCTTTGCTTATCCAATGAACACACCCTATGGAGTTCAGTTTTGGAAATACAGTGCCTAAATTTCTGCCTTATTGCCAACTCTGACCCATCTACATTCGTTTAATTCAGGAGTGCCTGTTGATGATGTGTCTGGTGTCCCAATAATTCAAGGTTGGCCTGAGAGTGAGGCAGTATGAACAGGCTTCTCTTCCTGCCTCTTAGGTTACTTGGATCCAAACCAAAAATGTAGTTGGAACGTGTTTATGACCATGTTCCTTATTTTCATTTACCCTTTTGGCACAGATTTTTCATACTTTCTGAGTGAATGTTGCTTGTGGAAATTGGGAGTCTACCCCTGCCAACCTATTCAATTTCAAATTCTCTCTATTTAGTTTTCCTTAGGTACAGTCAGGAGGAAGAAAGGGAGGGAGAGGTAATGGGGACTCGGGTGGGAAGAGAGAGAGAGAGAGAACCCAAATCAAGCATGTCATTTGATTATTGCGTCAATCCTGCCGCTGTTGCTCCACAGTCTAATAAACTTTAGTGGCCCAGAGTTACTCAGCTGAACACTATGTTACTCTTACCATTATCTTGGGGAGGATTTGTCAGATTCATAAATTGTTCTATCACTGAACAGGGAAAGGCAGGAGGAAGAAAAAGAAACTTCAGAGTTCCTTTGTCTCTTATTTATGATTTTTGTTATAAATCTCTTTCCTATATACAGAACAAAGCAGGCAAGATAGTGCTTAGTTTTAAACCATTCTTAGGTATGATATATAAGTATAGCACTTTTGTAGTCTCTTGACAGAATACTAAATACAGAGTTATCTTCCAGGGCCAACAGATTAGAAAAGTCCCCCCAGGGAGCATATGGCTTATTTCCAGCTCCCTGAGATGTATGTTCTCTGCTGAATGGGGTTTCACTGATGAGACTAACTCCTATATGGAGGGTCAATTTTCTTAAAATGTCAAGGCAATGGAGCGGCAACCACCTAGATAATGGCATGATCCTGTTTGGGTTCCCCCAGCATCAAAGTTAAATTAACCAAATTATCCAGCACTCTTAATCCTTCCTTAGGCAAGATAACAAATGTCCTGAAATGATCATTTATGTAAAAGAGAAACAGACAAAAATAGCTCACATCTAATTAACCAGAATCTAAACTTAACTATTAGGAAACTAACTTTGTTTTATTTGTCAAAGTATATACTTTTCAAAACAAGGGTTGTGATTTAAAAAATAAAAAATGACAGAAAAAGAGGGGCAAATAGAAAAACAAATGAATGTGACTGGGAATGTCCCAGCATTGCTGCTGGTAGAGTCCAACCATGGAAGAAGTTCAGATTCCTAAGATACTTGATTGGAGGAGAGACACCTGCCCAGGACATTTGCATCTGACTCAGAGTAAACAAAAATAAACCTGACTATGTTGAGTCACTAAGATTTCTAAGCTTTAGTTCTGCAGCATAGCCTAATTTACCCTAACTAATAAGCCAGGTGATTGAACAAAAACCTCTATTTTGATTACTTCCAAACATATTTCTAGGCCAGCACCTCCATATACGTTGATACAGCAATGACTTACCAGCATCTTAATTAACATTGCCAAAGAGGAATCCTTTACTCTCCACAAAACATACACATGCACACACATACACAAACCACAGTATTTCTCCACTAATTTTCTTGTCTAATTAAATAACAATAATACCAACTGGATGCTTAAACTCTAAAACTGGTAGACATCACTGATTTCTCAGAGAAGCATCTGGAATCCAAGATCTGTATCCTGGAAAAGAAACTATTTTTATTATTATACAGCTGAATGGAACTTGTTACATCTTCCGGAAGACATTTTTTATCCTTTGTTTATAAAAACATGCAACAAGAGGGAAAGAATATGGGTGTAATATTCTATCAACTAGGTTACAGGGTCCACTTAGAATCACTGTTTCATAATTTCTTGGAAAAATTCAAAATCTAACATTTGGAAGTTTCACAGAGAGTTTTCATTAATAGGAAATGGAAAGAGATAAAGAATTATGTAACAACAGGAAAAGAATAATAACATTTATAAGGTGAAGATATTGACAATCATTTGATTTACATTATTATGTAAGTCAAAAATCCAAAATACAGAAACTAATCACATGCCATACCAACACAAAACAGATCTCTCTTTCTGTTCTCTGATTGCTTCAATCTACCATAAAGTTAAATTAAATCTTCCTAAGGCTATATTCATGCATGTCAATCCTTCTAAAAATCATGAAATAGTTCCTCAGTACCATAAAAATTAAGTTTAGATTTCCTGGTCTGGCATTCAAGATCTCTTTCCAATCTCATTCATTCATTGCATTCAACAATTTTTTAAAAAATATTTTGGACTACTTTTGTTTTAGTTCCCTATTTAAAATGGCCTAATAATAGGTAATAGCATCCTGTGGCTTTAAATCAAGGCAAATAAGACAAAGTAAAGAAGTCCCACAAATAAATAGCTTCTTAAAAGATCCGTCATGCAAGTCTCATTGCAGAATTGCTGTGAATTCATAGACTGTCTTGGTAGGTTTCAAATTTTATCATGTATAACAACTCGGAAAAATACGTATACCCTACTTGCAAGTAAAAAAAAGAAAGAACAACCCTTATATTCCAATTCTTTCCTAAAAATTCTTGTTCTTTCCTCATTTATACTGATGCTCCCTCTGCATAGTATGTTCTTCCTGGCATCTACCTACATATCCTTCAAGACCAGTTACTCCTGCCTCCTGGCTTTCACCTCACATTCAAGTGACTTCTTGGGTAGTCTTTCTAAAAGACAAATTTGAGAGTATCACTCCCCTTTGGAAAAACACTTGGCCCTACAGAACAAAATACAAATGCCTTTGCTTGGTATGAGTATTAGGCATAATCTCTCCCAAATTCTCCTTTCTAAATTAACCCTGGCCCAAACCTCCCAAAACCCCAAATACACTTACTCCAGCCATAATGAACCACTTAATGTTTTGTAAATGCACTAAATGTTTTTACATAGCCATGTCCTTTGCCTAAAATACCTTATTGGTTTGTCTGCCCAATGAACTTTAACAACCCTTCAAGGTATTCCCTAAGGAACACTTCTGAGCATTTTCTATTTATATCACTACCTTCCCATCACCCCTGATATTACCACCACCACTTCCAACCAAGTTGAAGTTGCACACTCATCTCTGGCATCACGGCATTGCAGACTCTCTCATCTGTAGTTCTTTCTCACTATTTGTATCGTTATTTACTGTGCAATTCTCCATAAATGGAAAGCCTATGGAAGGCAAAGTCCTTGACTCAGTTTTTTTAAATAAATTATTATGAAATATTTAAAGCATTCAAAAAGATAGGTAGAATAAGGCAATAAAGATCAACAATGGATCTAAAAATGACTTAATTTTTCTTACCAATCTATTTTTAAAAGGAGAAATAAAGTATTACCGACAGAGCTGAAACTCCTGGGGTAACCCTTCCCAATACTAAACTATGTGTGACTGTGCAGGACAGAGACCCAAGGAGGAGATGAGGAACGTAAGTTAGGGTAGTAATGCCACATACACTGAAATGCATAACAAAGTGCAATGTTTGAGTTTTCATGCAGTGGGTTAATACAAGGGTTAAGTTAAAATCAGAAATATGAGATTTGGTCTTGAAGATGACAGGATAATGGGATTGCCTAAAGAACACTGTGGCTTTCATAAAACCCATGAGAAGCAATCACCTCCTGAGCGCCCCAAGCCTTATCCACTAACCTCAGGGCAGTACCTGAGAATCTCAATCATTTGTTTGTGCATTTGTTCACTTATTTAACAACTAACATTCTACAATCTCCTTTGGCTGGTATCAGGAGATGTACCTTACCTCTAAGAAGGAACTAAGAGGAAGGAATTCGACAGGGAAAAAGAAACCAAGTCTGAAAGCTTCTACAAGATTTGATATGTTGCCTTTGAAGAGTCCCCTTTACAAACTAGCCTGGTAGATCCTTCAGCACTGTCACAGAAAGTTAAAAACACACCCTGAAGCCAGCACAGTACTGGGTGGAAATTGACAGAGCTGTGAGAAGAAATTCTGGAGTGTATGATCTGCAGATATATACAGTTTTACTCTACCAACTTTATTAAGTATCAAAAAAGAGAGGGTAAGATCTTATTACTATTATCATGATAATCACATCTGCAAATGACACTAGATTGGGAGGTATTTCTCATAGCAGAGGAAGACTGGCATGCAATACCAAGTTATATGCGGATCTCAGTAATAGATGTCAAAAGTAACACAATGAGGCACTGGTTGAAAAAATGCAGATGATCTATCTGGGGATGTATAAACTTAAAGATGGAATTTAACTTGAAGGGGATTCCTGGATGGCAGCAAAAGAGAAAACAACAAAATAGCGAGCTAGTGGTAAAGAGCCATCGGGAGGCCAGGCGAACACTGCAGCTCAGCAATTCTCGGAGCTAGTAAAATTCTCAGCCATGCACACAGGGGCAGCCCCAACCATGGCTGAGAGTGTGTCTCTGTGTGTCAGCAATGAGACCAGACTTGGAACATTGCAGGCAATTAGGGGTAATGTGATGCCTCAATGGGAATTTAGAAAAGAAAAGAAAAACAAATCAAAGGGAGTGAAATATGAGGAAAGACATAGGCGATAAAATGAACATAATTTGACTAAATAACAACCTAGGGGACTATGATAACCATCTACAGAGAGCAAAAATTCAAAATGGGGCCTAGAGGTCTACTGGTCTGGGCGCTGTTCTGAGAAATAGCTACATTCACATCCGTTAGAAAACTCAATAGAAAGGCAGCATTTTGCATCCATCTAATTGAAGCATGGGGACTCTGTTGCGGATAATAAACAGACCTGGGTTCCCAGTAGCTACATAGACCTCAGAATAATTTTTCATAGTTTGTGGACAAAAGACCTACGGGAAGAACTCAAGAGCTATTCCAAGAAGGTCCTAGAATCTATAGACACAATGTCACTCAGTCAGGAATGCCATGAATGTTTATTGAATAGGAACTGTGTCTTTACTGTACTTAGCACTCAGTAGGGTGTCTTAAATAAGTGATAGCTACCTATATAGTTAGACACAAGATTAGAGAGCCATGAGTGGAAGAAAGATGATATAATGGAAAACAACTAAGGGTTGTAGTGTCAATGTCATATTCTATTTCGGTTTCTTAAAATACGTATAGATACTCTCAATCAAAGAATAACATTGTTTATCAGCTTTCAAATAGTCTTGTCCTTGAACCTGCACAGTTTTCAAGCTAATGCCTATCCATGCATAAGATTACATATGTGTACACACACACATATGTGTGTGTACGTGTGTATGTCTATCTATGTGATGCCTGACTGGGAATTTAGAAAAGAAAAATGAAGGGAGTGAAATCTAAGGAAAGGAATAGGTTTAGGGCAAGAGAGAATGAGCACACATGTGTGTTCAATTGTACTTACATGTGTATATTTTAAAACAAATACTTCAACAGAAAAATAAAACACATAATTTTCTTAATATAAATACATATTTCCACAGAACCATGTTTTCTTGTTCAAAAACAGGAAGTAAGGAATCCTAAGAGAAAGATAAATGTTGCACTATTTCCTCTTATTGTCACAATCTCAAGTCCAAATGCTATCATCTGACTTTGCATACATTCTCAGCTCTAACTTTACCCATAGGAGATATCTATCACTATACCATTAAAATCATTACCTCTGATGCTTTATAGCAAATAGACCAGAGGAGGGTCTTTGTTGAGACTGGTTTCATGAGAAAAGATGAGCCAGGAAGATATAATTCTCCTCTTGTGGGTTTTGAACAGGGACTCCAAGAAACAGAGCTGGTCAAGATGATAGGAACAATGTTAAAAGCTGAGGTCACACTGCTGCCACAAACCAACTCAGTAAGCAGAGAAAGAGGGAAAGGAAGATGGAACTGGGCTCCTGAAAGAAGCAAAAATGAGTAAATCCATCTCTTTTCTGGATGATTCCAACAATCCCAAGCTTCACCTTTGTACAACTGTCCATCTCAGCAGGAAAGCACTTCCAGACTTGGTCTTTTTGGCTAATTCTGGGTCATGTGTGAACTCCTGAACCAATCACTGTGGTCAAGGGGACAAAACACCCTGATTGGTCTGACATGAGACAAAGTCCACCCTGAAAGAATATCAGTGTCATCTAAATTTCACCGATGGATGGGAGAGGCCATTTCCTAAAGGAAGATTGAGGTGATACTAAACAAAAGAGAAAGGATGCTGAGTAGACAAAAATTGCAAATGACCCCTACTCCAGTCCAAGCTTATCCCCCATTTTTCCTTTATAAGGACAGTCTTTGAACCACAGGTCAGTTTTCTCACATCCACATCCACATAAAATCATTCCTATCTTCGCGGTTTCTTGGACTCCCTCTTCTGTGAAAATTTTATATTTTATACAAATGTAAAAGTCTAATTCCAGTTCTGCCTTCTCCATGAAATATTCCTTTATTCTGGCAAATCTTCACTGTGTTGCTTCCTTCTTTCATTTCCCATCACACATAGAACAGAACGTACCAAATAACATTTGAATATACAGTGGAACTTCAATATTTGCAAATGTGCCTACTTGCTAATATTTATTTGTAACCCTAATGTAATACCTGTGGTGCTTTCACACAGTGCCAAGAATTTAGCGTTGCCCTCAGGCACATTCAAGTTGTGGTAGATGGAGGGGATGGACCTTGTTTCAACTCAAATACTGTAAACAAATGTTCTTTTCATGGCAACTTAGTAACATTTTCTTTCCCTTTCTTTTTTTGCCTTTTTGTGTTTTGTAGTTGTTGTTGGTGGTGGTGGTGATTTTGCTGTTTAATATGGCCCCAAGCAAAGTGCTCGAGTGCTTGTGCTGAGTGTTCAAAGCACAAGAAGGTTGTGATATGCCTTATGGAGAGAATACATATGTTAGATAAACTACTCAGGCATGAGTCATCGTGCTCTTGGCTATGAGTTCAATGTCAATGAATCAACAATACATATTAAATAAGGTGTTTCTTAAAAAGAAACACACATAAAACGAGGTTCTAGATGGATGAGTTGGTAAAATGTATGCAGAGGCTCCCAGGAATCTAACCCTGTATTTCCCCTGGGAGCCGTGGTCCAGTATTTGCTAATTCAATGTTTGCAGTGACTTTACAGAACACAAATACCACAAATGATGAGAATCAACTATGTGTATGTATTTATAAAATCTCATTCAATTTTGTGTTTTGTCTTTTCCAACCATGTTGCAAACACCTTTAGAATTTATAACTTGTGTGTTTTATACCCAGTGAAGCACAAAGTAGGTACCTCGAAACTTACTGATTTATGGGAATATGGGGCAGTAAACAGCATACACATCAATTAAATTTAACTCATTGCTCCCATTCAAAAAACTTTCAGAGATTAACCTATCATCTCACTACTTATACTCTCTCCCCTATGGGTATGCTGCAGATTTGCATATGGTTTCAACCCCAAACCATTTTTCATCTTAATAGCAAAGATCCATGAAGGAGGCAAGCGACATCTGAGGCCAAGTTCTGCACATTGGTCTGCACGTTGCATGCCCATGGTCACAGGGTACTGTTGCTGAGCAGGCCACTCTGACCCCCTTGAAAACCATGGCATATACCTGTACCTTTAACATTATCTATAGGCAGATTTTATACATCAGCTGCCACTCAACCCACTATGTGCCACACAGACAAAGGCATCTTACTGAACAAGTGAATGTTTCCTTGACCTGACTTCTGTGCTCTCATAACAGGCTATTTTGGTTGCTTTTCAGACTTCTACTTTGAATCAACCTTGGCTTGATGAATCTCAGTTGGGAGTAGGCTTTTCTACATATGTTCTGTTTTCATGAAAGGAAGAGGAAAATTTGACATTAGGGAGAAAAAGTGAGGGCAAATTAATGAGAGAAAATATCTGAAATTTGGACAAAATATGTAATTCACTTAGAAAAGTGTTCTCCTGGGTCCTTTCTGCCCATAGCTCTGAGCTCTTGGGCAATTTGGTAGACTTCTTAGAACCCACATTTCCCTTCTACAAAAACCACAGTTTAGACATAATGATGATGATGGTGGTGGTGGTACTAATAATGATAACAATATTGATAATTTGTATTGACTGTTTACTATGTGGATACCTAACGAACACAACTTCATTTAATCTTCAAAATACTCTTACAAAGTAGATCCCATGATCACCCACAGCTCACATGCAAGGAAGCTGCATTTAAGAGAGGAACAGTGTGGCTGAATGATGAATTCATCCACACTGGCACAGCCGCCATATCATACTTGGAATCCATGAAACTTAACTTGAGCTTCCACTCATTTAATCACTCATTCATACTGCCTGATTAGTCTCTAAGGTCTCTTCCTACTCGAACATTCTGCTATTTCTCCTCATTTCTATCTTTTGCCAAACAAGGTCCTGTGTCTAAGACCCAGTATCTGTTTAAGCTGGCTATAATAATATATACAAATTTCAACTGGAGGGTGGGCCTCCCTGGTGGCGCAGTGGTTAAGCACTGCGCTTGTGGCGCTGTAGGCAGCAGGGATGCAAGTTCAACGCCCAGCCAGGGAAATTCCCACAAGGCGCAGCCGACCTCTCCTGCCTAGCCCGTTGCTCCCCTCAGCAGTGTATTTCCGTCGCTCTGCCTGTTCTGCTCCCCACTCTTGGTGAACCCTCTCGCCACCCCATGCCTCTGGCCTGTACCCCAGCTCATATGCATAAATAAATAAATCTTAAAAAAAAATTTTCAACTGGACAAAAGAGGGTAGAGAGGGGGAAATAAAGAATAGAACAGTCTGGAACTCAAACTCCCTAATGATTGTAGGCACTCTATAATCCATAATACTAATCCAGTTTTAATTATATCCGTAAGTAGACAGGACTTGGACTATTTATCAAGATAGTGCATAATGTGTGAATCCTTCTTCCTTTAAAAATCCTACAAAAATTTCTGAACTGTATTATTATGAACAAATTGAATGATTCATTTTTGAAAATAATGAAGTATCCATATAACAGGATTTAGTGGGATGGTCTGTAAAGAGTGGAGCTCCTGCTGGAAGGACCTGGGAATTCTCCTGAATAGCTCATAGTTGATGCAACCAAAGGCAAAGAATCAAACCTCCCTTGAAGAAAAAGCAAGAGCATAGGACCCAGCAGCGACTTATCAGAATGAGACACAGTACCCTTCACCCATGGTATCAGCAAGAAATTAAAATCAGAACAATTTTTAAATTTTAGAAAACAAGGCATGAAAGACCTACTGGTAATAGACAAAGCCCTAATTAGGAAATTATGGCAGAATTTCCTCAGTGAGGGCTCCCCTATACCCTCCAAGGGGTCAGCAACAGTGGCCAGAGCTATTGGGCTGAGACAGCACGCGCCAAGATGAACTTATGACCACTGTCCACAGCTTAGAGAGGATCACCAACTAAAATTAGATTGGTTTCTATTCTAAGCCCAGGGCTCCTTCATGGCTGACTTTCTTTTGTAAGGGTCTGTGATGGTGGCTTGTTTGATTTAAAGAAAATCAATGAAAAGTTACATGAGAAGGAAGGAAACAGAAGACCAGGTATTCCCAGGTTAAGATAAAAGTCGCAATAAAGGGCACTGTACACACACTCTCTCGTGCTCTCTTTCTCTTTTCCTCAAAGCAAAGAGAATGAGAGGCCTTTGAGGTAAAGAGGAAACCTTTTTGTTGGAGGGGTAGCATTTTCTTTAGAGTATAATCTGATAGACCTAATCCGGCAGTTACTCTTAACAGGATGACTGACATGGGATAGAACAGATAGAAAGAAAGGTGATCACAAAATGCAGCTTTTAGTTCTTGCAAGGACCAAATTCATTGATGCAACATGAACTTGCTTCTACTTTCTTACCTTTCCTGGTAATAATGGGAGGGGGGGTCCACAGGGCATCAAAAATGCCCAAGCAGATTGATCCCCTTTCTACCCTTCCTGGGGAGGGAAATCATGCTGACCTTGGACCCTAATCAGGTGTGATCCTTTGACTGCACAGTTAGGTTAGCTGAATCTGACAGGTTTTCACATTTCACAGACAGGATGTCATTGCTCTCCAAACCTGAGCCCTGAAATCCCACACCTTCTGAGAACCCCTGCACTCCCCTACACCCCATCAGGGCCAGAGTACATCCATGAGTGTCCTCAAGCCTCTATTGTGAGTGTTATTTATGATCTCGGTGCCTCTTCTTTTCAGGATATTGGTCCATAATAGTGCCGTCTATGTTATTTATGACGCAACGAATAACTTAAACCACATTAGGAACCTCTGCATTACGGGGACTTTAGAGAGCTACATTTTTCTAGTTATGGTTAAAGTACTGCAGTGATAAATCCAATCACAAGAGTGCAAGAGGGAATGCTCAGGACAGGTGTTAGCCATTAGTCACCGTAAGAAAATGCAGGAACAAATGCTGGCAGGAACAGATGCTTCAGTATCTCTGCCCAAGGATGGCTGTGGGAATCCAAAATGGTGAGGGACAGAAGAACTGATGGAAAGTGGGATTTCCTCCCTTACATATCACCTCCAAATGTAAATATCTTTCAAAACTAGAAATGAACACACACACACACACACACACACACACACACACACACACCCTAAAAAAAAAAAACTAGAAATGAAATACCACCTAGTTTCTTTATTTTGTTTCAATTTCTTAGACATTAAGTATAAAAATTAAGGTATTTTACAAAAACAAACCAGAAGTCTTCAACATATAGGGCACAGTGTTTAAATATAAACTTCTTTAATTACAGAAAAAGTTAGCCCTCTTTGAAACTGATTCAGCATGTGCTAAAGGTCTCAGAGAAAAATGATATGAAGCACTATCAAATCTTTAAAAGTCTGAAGCTTTCAATAGAAAGCTTTTATTAAGCAGATTTTTAAAACTAGGTGTGTAACTCAGTTACGATGAGGAGTGTCACTACAAATAAACTATAATCAGTTCCTTCCCATGTCTCGATTATAATCCCATTTAAGGGAACTCGCAATGATTTTGCTAAACTGGCAGGAAATGTAGCTCACTGTGAAAGACACTTTTTTCTACCCATCTGACCACATTTGGTTGCTTAAAAAGACAAAATGGCATTGAAGATAACATTCTGGGGGTCCTCAGCACACTGGCAGATTGATGAGATATGGAAGATGCACCCTTAAGATGACACCCAGTGAGTTCCATTCTCATAATAATAGGGTACCTCTCTTTGAGTGGACCTGAAACTTAACAACTTACTTCTAACTAATACAGCAGGGCGGTGGTGAAAGGATTTTGCAGATCTAATTAAGATCTCTCAACAGCTAATTTGAACAAAAGGGAGGTTTTCTTAGGTGTCCCCAACCTAATCAGAGGATCTAGAAGTTAGAGACTTCAGCAAAGAATTTCTCTTTCTCTTTTTCACTGAATTTGAAGAAATAAACCAAGAATTCTATAGCTGCAAGGAAATGAATTCTGTAAACAACCTGAGGAAGCTTGGAAGCAGATTCATCCCTGGTTGAGCCTCCAGCTGAGAGCACAGCCCAGTCGGCACTTGGATCTCAGCCTTGTGAGACCCCAGCCAGAAACCCAGCTAAGCAGAGCCCAGGCTCCTACCTATATAGACACTGTGAGATAATCAATGGGTACAGTTTCAAATCGATACATTTGTGATAATTTGTTATAAAGCAACAGAAAATTAATACACAAGGTGTGTGCTACACATGCACACTTAAAGGGCAGAGGGAGGTGCAGTTCTCTTTGGAAGCAAATTTTGAATCCCTGCTCACTTCTCACCCCCAAAGCTTTTGCTCTTTGACATTGCTGCTGCCATTCTGCCTTCAACCTCAAATCAGGTTTCTGCCTGTGATTTGATCTTTGGCTCCCTATGAGAAATCTTTTTTATATAAAATTAATATATAAATAAATTTGCTCTTGGAGCAAAGCAGTGTGGAACAGAACCTGCCAGGGTTTCTACCGTCCATCACAAAGAAAGACTGCAGAAGGGAGGGGGGAGGCAGAGCTTTATCCTCCACAGGGAAGCAGAGAATTCATAGTGATCTTATTGCAGATGTAAAATTAGGTCAGGGGCTCTATAAACTGATTAAAGCTAATGCTTCACGCTTCCAAGGAAAACAGTCGATACAAAAGGGAATGATCTCTGGCTCAGGGTAAGAGGGAAGGAGAGCCCTCTATGTTCATAGGCAGTCCAGTCATGTAGGATGATTGGCCCAAATGAAGGTATGGGAAGGGAGCAGCCAAAAAACAGCCAGGAAAAATACTAAAAGCAAGACATAGACAGCCTACAAACACACAGATCTAAAAGCAGGATTAAAGTGCGCGTGCCAGGGACTCGGCTGTTCGAAAGTTCAGGAATTCTGAATCACCCTGCTTCTCTCCAAATTAATCTCTATCTGTAGCTCTAGTAAGCCTTCTCTGTACCTATGTTTCTGGATTTTAGGGGGAAAATATTTCATGATAGTCTATTTTGTACATCTTGTCAGTTCATAATAGAAGTGGCAAGAAAACATATTGCCAATTCACAATAATTTCAATGCTTGGATCGGGAAGCACAAACAATAGAGATCGCTCCCCATTTCTCTCCAGGGTGTTACCCCCAACTTCCTTTATTCTGTTCTCTTTCCCTTCCATTGACATCTCTTCCTCTGTTCCCGTCTCAAAATTACAGAAAATCCACCTTATTTCCAATTTATCTTAGCCTATCCCTCTAGTTCCCAGGGATACAGTTTTTAAATTTTTTTTAAAACCTAGTACATGGTTTTGTATTTATCTTATGGGTTCCCCAAATAACCGAAGCCCCTACAGAAGGTTAAAAAGACAGAGTTGCTATAGCTAAAATAATGCAAATATGTCTGATTTGAATGGGAAACATTTTATTCGAGTTATTAAAATTTCTTCACTTTTTTTTTGTAAAGTGTTGTATATACGGGGAAGTGACAATTAGTAAAGAACACAGCAATTCTGATCCTAAACACTGATATAATTACCCAGGGCGCAAAGTTCCCTGATCTACAGACTTGACTGACATAGAGGGTAAGGCTGAGGTCACCTGCTGGTGGCTGTTGGGCCAAATGCCTTAGTTCAGACTTGAAATTAAATACCAGGGAAGGACACCTGGGACCTGAATCCGTTACATTTTCATTTCAGTCATAACCATGATTATTCAGTTCCTTTTTGGTTCAGACTAGTTATCAGTTCAAGATCACTTGGGGGGGCGGAAGAGAACTGTCCCCATTATTTGGTTCATATAGAGCATAAAATAACAGGTCCAGTTTGAGTTTCATGGAAAATAATGAGTTTAGTTTGATACAACTCTCTATGAAAGAACTGAAATGCCAACTAAAGACACTCCGTTTTCTCATGTTAGGGCAAATGTTCAGAAGGATCTGTCCCATCTCAGACACATCATTGGCTTTGGCCAGAAAAGTCACATAAAACTGGTTGTTGGCTGAAACCTAAGGGTGGTGCTTAGGATAAAGTCTTAAGGCTATTCTCAGTCCATTTCAAAATGGTTAAAGATTTTGAAAATTGGAGAGAAAAATAAAATGAGAGCTCTTGACCCACCTAGTCCTTAGAGCAGAATTTCCTCACACAGGTGCATCATATGATGCTGGAAAAAAGAAAAAAAAAATCCCTCCAATTTGGCACCTCCTAAGAAAATCCTTTATGGAAAAGCATTCACTTTCAATGTCACTTTAGTCCCCTACAGTGACAGCATGAATAAATCCAGTTTTATAAAATTAGCTAAAATAAAACCATGCAGCAGCAACTTCTTCTCCATTACCGAAATCCACACCTCTTCTCGGAAAACTGCTGGCACGCTGTTCACTATTTTAAGATATTTAAACTTAAATTTTGTTTTATTTCTTCAGCTTAAATAAATGGTTCAGCTAATGCACTAGGGTCACCATCTATGTGTCATCTCTCACTGGCCTTGAGGACATGCTGGATCTTTTTGCATGCCATGGAACCTTCCTCCACCCAGAAGGAAGGGAGAACTTCCTCCTCCTGTATGTATAGCTGTCTGTGTACACACTCACTCCTACCCAGTACCTGACATCTGCACCATTTCCTGTTTTGTCAATATCATTCATGCTTCTTGGACCACCAACAGATGTTAACCTAGCAAGTACCCAGGAGAAAAAAGTGGGGACTGAGAAACTGACATGATTCAAGAGGTGATTGAGCACGGGGCAAGTGAAACTTTAGAAAGACAGCTTTCATGGGGAAAAAGGGAGGTTGAGCGGGCTGAGGATGCCTGCAAAAGTAAACAGAATGACCAGGTAGGCTATCCAAAGGACATGTCACTCAAGAGAGGATTACAGATCAGTGAGACCTTGTATCCAGGATGTGATCTTCTCCTTGCCATGCCCAGGTTATCTGGCCTCAAAGAAAGCTCATTGGAAACTGCCTGATCTAAGAAAGGTGAATTCCAAGCCACTCATAACACTGGTCAACAGTGAGATCATTACTGACTTAAAAAAGTCCTAATCTACAGTATCTTGGTGTGCTGAACATGAATATAACCCTGAAAATTTTTTATTAGCTCTCATTTTGAAGATATTTCATATAATTCATTTTATATGTTTCACTGTGCAAATTTATCCAGTAGGAGTGAAACATAATCCTAAATCAGCCTAGAATGATGCAATATTGCATCACACTGCATAATAATGCCATGCACACATCATCCAGAGTTGATTGCTTCATTTTCTGATGCAATGCAATACTACTGCCAGGCGGCTGCTGAAGTAAGCTGACGTCAGCAGTGCACTATAGAAAGCCCTGTCAGAAAGGTCGAGCATTGAAAATATTTCAGACTTTGTACAAGACAGTTGAAGCTACTGTTCCATAACTGTTATTATTTTATAAATTTAGGCACAATATAGAACAGGAATGCCTCGAAAGTGCATTAATAGTGTGGACAACTTCTGCTCTATTTGCGGGGAAGTGACATTTGCCAACCAGAAGAAAAGTATCTCTCAAGTGAAGAAGGCTTATCATCTTTACTTGGGATGCAAGGTTGATGACCAAGACAAGCCTTGGGCCCTGCATATATTCTGTGCTACATGTACAACACAGCTGTCACAGTGGTTAAATGGCAAAAGACTATCAATGCCATTTGCAGTCCCCATGCTATGGAGAGAGTGAAGCAACCACATAAAAGAATGTTATGTCTGCTTGGTTCCTCCTCTTTCTGGTGGAAAAACAAAGCAAAAGAAGTCAAGAATAGTCTACCCAAACATTCCGTCTG
The DNA here is from genome assembly GCA_004024925.1 of Scalopus aquaticus. Taxonomy (NCBI): domain Eukaryota; kingdom Metazoa; phylum Chordata; class Mammalia; order Eulipotyphla; family Talpidae; genus Scalopus; species Scalopus aquaticus. The sequence continues at coordinate 54,046 of PVIJ01002324.1, forward strand.
CATTGAGACCAGTTCCACATGGTAAGGGACTTCCTATTCCAAAACCTCCAGCAGAATATTCTCTTGATTCATCTGATGAGGATGAGGGTGAGCTGACCTGTTCTTCTCCTGTTCCATCAGCATGCAGTGATCCAGATTTTCACTGCCGTGCATCATCAACCCCACACAGACTAACACAGGCAGAACTCAATGACCTGGTTCGTGATTTGGACTTATCCAAGAACAAGGCAGAACTGCTAGGATCAAGACTCCAACAATGGAATCTTCTAGAAGAAGATGTCACAATTACTTTATATTGAAAGCACCACCAGCAGTTGGAGCCTTACCTCAGAAAGGAAAGTACTCTGGTATTCTGTTCCGATATTGAGGGCCTCATGAATGCCTTAGAAATCACTCATGACCCACAAGAATGGAGACTATCTCTAGACTCTTCGAAACTGAGTCTTAAGGCTGTGCTTTGGCACAATGGAAACCGTCTTCCACCTATTCTATTCCTGAACAGCTGTACAAGAGACAAGCGATAAAATCTAAGAAGTAGTCTATGACTTGATTTTTTACAGGTATTAACCTTAGGCCTATTACTATTGGCATGCATTTTGTGATGTAAACATCAATTTATTGCAGATTACAAAAAAATCTAGAGCCAAAATTAGAATTGATTGTCATATTCGTGTTGAGCACATAAAAATTGATAGGAAATGACTAATTTTATTTCAGTAACATGACTTCTGTAAAAATCTGTTGTCCAGTGTAATTTTCTCAGAAAGAGGAGACACATGATGTTAAGTCACCATGCTATTTGTTATAGTGATGATAGTGACGATGTTTTCTCAAGAATCCCTTCATGCTCTTTAAAAAGTATCTCTTTTTTAAAAGATGAGATTATTTGGACCTTCATCACTATCGAGGATAGTGATGAAGATAGGAAGACGGTACCAGAAGAGGCATGTGGTAGAATACAGATAGATAACTGTATTCTTTCCTCTTATTCTTTCAGATTCACTTGAAGGTACTGGATCTCAGTTCCAGTTCCGTCACTTACAAGTTATGTGATATTGGACAAGTGACTTAACCTCTAGAGGATCATGAAATTTGGAGGTTATCCTATTTTTTTATTTGATTCTCAGTTTTCTTCAAAGACTAAGAAAGATTAAGCACATACGAGTTATCCTTATTTTGACTTTCCCAAAATGTACAAAGAAAGATATAGATGGTGATGTAGGTTTGTTTCCTCAGAATATTTTTCAGAGCAACTAAGAAAAATATATCATACATTTCCCAGACTATCAGCAGATTCCCCACAGATCCTCTGACATACTTTCTCTTCTCTCTTATTTCTTTCAGATTCACTTGAAGGTACTGGATCTCAGTCCTAGTTCTGCTACTTATGAGTTATGTGATATCAGACAAGTGACTTAACCTCTGTGAGCCCCACACTCTCATATAATCAGCTAATAATAGTACCCACATGTACCAGTCAGAGCCTGGCAGGAAGCAGATGGCATACTCAAAATGAGTAATTGAGGAGAATTTAATAAAGAGACTAATTATAAAGGTGAGAGCAGGGTTTAGGGGAACAAGAAAGGGCATAGCACCTTAGAACTAGTGACAGCAAGGAGCCATTATAGCCCCTAGATCTGAAGGAGCACAAAGAGTTATTCCTGTAACAGGGAAGAATAGTTATATGAAGAATGTGTCAAAAAGGATCTAGGACCTGTAGTAAAACAAAGCAACCAACTTTTGGGCATCTTTTTGGTCACTTACTATGGGATAAATACCCAACCTTTCTCTCTTCTCCCTTTTAATATCTTGCAAAATCTAATTAGGAACTAAGAAGCCTGAGATTCCACTGATAAGGTCCAAACTGGATGTCTTCCTGAGGACCAAAGCAGAGTCAGGAATGGAGGGGAGCAGATATGGAAGGAAAAATGAAAGTGTCCAACCCCAGTGATGGTTCCCTAGTGGATAATCCTTCAAATGTAAACAATAACTGCAACCCCATCTTCCACGTCAAGCTTTCAGCAGCAAGAGAGGTATAGAGTGTCACATTAGCCCTTCCTGAGATCTACATTCAAACCAACCTCTCTACACCTTGCACATAATCTTGGTCTTATCTATATTAATATTCAACTGCCGTTTGTGTTGATTACTAAATACACTATGTAAATGTTTCAGAATACTGAACTTTAGAAATAGAATAATGATAACAGATTAAATTGTAGATACCAGCTACTCTTACATTACACACTGTTTATTGAGTTTGGATATATTTTAATCCATGCTAACATTGATTGCTACTAGCTACCTGAAGCATGATGTTGAGAAAAATCAAAAGCTGGAGTCCCACACAACAGAAAATGTCCCTTGCAGAAGTGAAGGACAAAATAAACAGGTAGGATTACATAAAAATAAAAAGCTTCTGTCCAGCAAAAGACATTAACCAAAACTAACAGACACCCTACTAATTGGGAGAAGATCTTTGCACACAATACAACTGATAAAGCACTGATAACAAAAATCTATAAGGAGCTCACACAACTCAACAAAAACAAAGTCAACAATCCAGTCAAAAAATAGGCATAAGAGCTAAAAAGACACTTCTCCAAAGAAGAGAAGCAAATGGCCAACAGGTACATGAAAAAATGTTCGACGTCACTCATAATCAGGGAAATGCAGGTCAAAGCCATGATGAGATACCACCTCATACAAGTGAGAATGTTGCACATTAAAAATACAGGGAACAACAAATGCTGGCGAGGATGTGGAGAAAAAGGAACTGTTCTACAGTGCTGGTGGGATTGCAAACTAGTCCAACCACTATGGAAAGCTGTATGGAGATTCCTCAAACTGCTAAAAATGGAGCTTCCATATGACCCAGGAATACCACTCCTGGGAATCTACCCAAAGGACACAGAAATAATAATCCAAAAGGATACATGCACCCGTGTGTTTACTGCAGCACTGTTTACAATAGCTAAGGTATGGTAACAACCCAGATGCCCAAAAATAGATGACTGGATCAAGAAGATGTAGTACATATACACAATGGAATACTATTCAGCATTCAAAAAGGATAAACACATGCAATTCGCAGCAACATGGATGGAACTAGAAGGAATCATGCTCAGTGAAATAACCCAGAAAGAAAGAGAAAAATATCTAATGGTTTCACTTATAACAGGAATATAGGAGAACCAAATATGAGAGACACACCCAGAGAAGGAGGGAGAGGATAAGGGCTCAAAATGGAGCAGAAAAGGGCACAAGGAACCACGGTGATGGGTCATGGGTGAACTGGTGGTAGGTTACCCAAGGGGAATACAAAATGTAAAAGATATAAATAACAGTAAAAAAAAATTTTTTTAAAGACCCAGTAAGGCACCTGGTACAGAGGAGGACTTCTATAAATCCACTAAGTCACAATCTTCACAACAATCACTTACCACAATACAAATGAGTAAATATAAGGCTAAATAAGACTGAGTTAAAGGAAGTTAAAAGTGAAAAAACAAGCATGAATTCAAATACTTTTCCTAAAGTTGGGGGACAGGGCAGGGATAAAGATTTGGATTTTTATAAAGTACATTGTCTTTTGTTTAAAAGAATGTCAAATTAAAAAAAAAAGAAGAAAATGTCCCTTGCAGCTGACAGAAGAGAAAAGAGACAACATATAAAACCTGAAACTATGCTATCTTGTCAAATACTAAGACAAGGTTCCTAGTGAAATTTGAATTTCAGATAAACAAAATATACTTGTTAGTGCAAATATGTCCCGTGCATATTTGGTTCATGTACTAGCATTTTTGGTTCATGTAATAGTATTTGGCTCAAATACTAGTCATTGTTTATCTGAAATTCAAATTGAACTTGGCATTTTGTATTTTTACTTGCTACATCTGAGAACTCAGGCCCCGGCCCTGTATGAGATTCTTGGATGACTTTGACACTTGGTAGATGTAGCATCTTAGATCCATAGATATCAAGAAACTTCCCAATATTCCATAGCTGGTTAAAACAGAATCAAGACTAAAAGCAAAGTTTCTGCTGTCCTAAGATGCACACACACCACTGTCTTAGATCATAAATTTCATGAGGATTTGAGTACATTTGTAAGCCACCCAGCAAACCATCCCAAGCCACTAGGCCCCTAATGAGCTCTTTTAGATTGATTGAAAATATAACCTGGAAAATGTCATAATGACATTTCATAATTGTATTGTGTTAGTTTGTAATATACAGTATATTGCACAAATTCATCAAATGCTTACAGAATTAATAGCACCATGCTACCATTCTTATTCAAATTTTAATGGGCATAAGCATCTATATTTATACTCAGGAGTTCCAGATCAGGCAGTTATTTGGTTTTCTATAAAGGCAGAAAATCAGTGATAATCCAAAAATCTATTACAGCTAAAAAGTGACTTAAGATGTGAAATGAGAGGCCTCCCTGGGTGGCGCGGCGGTTAAGTGCTGCTCTGTGGAGCTGTTGGCAGTGGTGACGCGAGTTCAATGTCCCGCTGGCCAGGTAGATTCCCACATGGTGTGGCAGACCTCTCCTGCCTCGCCTGCTGCTCCCCTCAGCAGTGTACTTCAGTTAGTCTGCCTGTTCTGTTCCCCAATCTGTCTCTGGTGAACCCTCTAGCTGCCCCCACGCCTCTGGCCTGTACCCCAGCTTGTATGCATAAATAAATAAATCTTTTAAAAAATTAAGAATTAGAAATATCAAAATCACTTTAGAAGAAATGACAAATAATCAACAAACATTTGATGGATATGTGAATCTCCAATAGTCAGAATTAGCAGTTCCTCCAACACAATAGGCATGGTATTTCGGTGTCATAATTTTGAGAAAAAAAAATGCTTAACAGGAACAAAAGCTCATATGGAAAGAACTGTAGAAATTTATTAACAAGTACAGATTTTCTCTAATTACATAATGCTGGAGACCACTATAGTTACATTATAAAAGGTCAGTTTGAAACTCAGATCTGTTGCTTCCTAGCTGCCATCAAAAGCTGCAATGATTCTTGGGAAAACATTTGAGTCTGTGTTTCCTTTTTTGTAAAATGGAGAGAATAAGATAATAACGCACATAGAAAAAACTCTTTGCAAATGAGACATGGTATAAATCAAATTATTTCACATAAGACACAATTATGCTAAGATTTTAAAGCCTCTTAAGAAAGAACACTTTGGGTTTCAAGTAGAATAATTCTTACTGTAAATATAAACCTAATACTATGTTTGAAAATGACTGCAACAAGAACACTTGGCTTAGGCCATAAAAGCAAGCCAAAAAATGTCGAACACAATTTGAAAAGATTACTAATGCAACCAAACTCGTTAGATAAATATAACTCTACCATTTAAAATAAAACTGAAGGAATAAAATAATTAAATATATGACTCTTCTTATAAAAAGTGAAGATTGTCAAAGCAAATTAACTTATCATCTTAGAAACTTAAGTGAGTCCCAATATACCAGCTTGAAATAGTTTGAAGAAAAAAAAAGTACCAGATTTGACATCTATTCAGAAGTGTCTGCTTTTAGAAGCTTTGGAGTTTGGGACATTTAACAGTTTATAATTTATTGACATACTTAACAACATATAAATAATACACTATAGATGCTTAATGGTACCTTTATTCAAATTATTAAAAAAAAAACCTCTCACTACTAACAAAACACCAATTGTTACCAGAATGTCTCCCATTCCTCATCAGTGACCAGCTCCTAGAGGGTCTTCAAATTCCTCTAAGTGCAACTATGGTTGAAAATGAGTTTGGGTAAGACACCTGGGGAAAATTGCATTCCAGATCCTAGAGGTCATTTTGTGAAGAAATTACTTACAAGTTGCTAGTAGGCTCTTGACAGAGGCAGCTGGTAACATTTCTGCACTCCAGCCTGACTGCTAAGACATAAGCAGGGATAAGGGGTAAGAGGAGTATTTTGGCAATATTAAACAATAAGCTCCTCTGGGAAAAGTTTCCATATTTATTAGAGGGTCCTGCACTATCGATAGGATACACAGATGGGAAGAGTCAGAGTTGGAAAGTTCTACTTCCCAATGACTTGTCCATATAGTATGCCATGGATGGACATTAGAAACCTTGGGCTCTCATGAAAAAGCAAAGTAATCCATTAGAAGTTCTACCTTCTACAGCAACTCTATGCTGGCTTACCTGTGACACCTGTAGTCAACAAAAGGCAGTATCACTAATAGCAAACACACACATGCATTTAACAAATGTTTACTGAGAAGTTGCTACATGCCAGGCATTATTCTAAGTATTGGAGATATGCAAGAACAAGAGAGACCACACACAACAACACCCCAAACCAAAAACAAAACTGAGAAACCTTGCCTTCGAGGAACCTGCTTTCTGGTGGAGGTGAGACTCACAAAGACACTGAGCTGTGCCTTACCAAAGAATACTTCTGTTCATTAGAGCGGGAAGAAAAGGAGCGTGTACAAAGAAAAAAACTAGAAAGGACTCCTGACTTCCCCAGTGTCTATGCACAAATAAAGCCACATACATAATGTCGTCAAGGCAGACTGTGGAGAGACACGCATTTCAGCACATCTCTGTGAGCTGTCACATGTCCCACTATTGTCTTCCTGCTTCAGAAGTAAATGAACTTCTGTTTTTTGTTCCATCCTGTCACTAGGATTTACTTGTATGCTCGCTTGAGGGGGCCTAATTACCAGCAAATACTGCAATGCCCTACACAAGAAAACATCTACCCCGTGTTCTGCAGAGAAATGCAAGACAGAGATGCGGGTCTCCACCAACAGTCATACCAAGTTCTCAGGTACCAGAGGTCTTGAGGTGGGGTGGAGTGCATTTTTCATGAGTTAGGGATATAGGCCTAACTCCTGAGTGACGAAGTGGTTTTCCTAAGCCGTTGAATTTGAGGTAGTTTGTTCTATGGCTTATTATGGTCCACAGTTAACTGATATGTGGCAAATTTTGTCACCTTGTCCTTGCTTGTGCCCCAAAAACCCTAGTGAAATCAACCCTATCAGCTTTGGCCTCCACTCTTTCTCCTTGGGGTTGAGTGGGTTACAGACCCTAGTCCCATGTGCTTTCGTTTATCCAGAAATCATAGATCTCACTCTCACATACCCATGTCCAGCATGGTTCAAGCAGGGCTTTGCTTAGTAAATAATGAAGATAGTTCACATTTCTGACCTGACAAGTGCAGTACAACTCTATCTTTCCAATAATATTTACTGTTTCATTTCTTTCTCCTGAAGGTCCAGCGATGATAATTATCCCATGTTTCCCTAAATAATCCCGTAAGAATTCCTATATTCACACTGTGAGAATTCTTCTTTCCAAACTGAAAACACTGCCTGCTCTGCTCTTCTATCACATTTCAAAGTATAGCTCCAGTACCACTTCCTCCTCGATGTTCTACCTAAGCTCCATCATATCTTTCTGTGGTTCCCCAGTTACCCATCAGTATCACTATTCCATTTGCTATTGTAGTTACATGACTGTATCTAATTGCTTCATTATAAATCATTTATAAAGTGTTAGTTTACTCATTCCCAATAAATGCATATTTATTTCATTTATTATGTGTATAGTATGTCATGTCATACATACATACACACGTCTAACCTAGGATACTAATATTATTTACATAATAGAATTTAGCATAAAAGAACAGATGGTTTCAATAATGAGATAAATGTAAATCAAAATCCCTTTTGAAACTCTCCATGGATGGCCTTCTACAGTCATTACATTCTACACTCAACTCTGATTTCTACTAATACCATGCACATTCTGGTTTGGAGATGATCATTCTTTAAGCTAGAATCCATATATGATCCATACCTCAAATCTTTCTCTAACATAGTTGCTGAGTCTAACACAGTGCCATCCATATACATGACCATAGGGGACAATTAATATTTAGTGGGTGTACACATGCAGCGTTTACCCCTTTCCAGTCAGGGCACCTTATTGTCAAAAGCCAAAGACTGGGAATCAGGAGAATAATTTAGCTGCTAACTAGTTGGGTGACCTTACGCTTTGGTTTCCTCATTGTGAAAAAGGTAACAGGATGGGGCTTCTAAAACTCCTTGGAACGTGAGTGCTTAGAATGCTCAAATTGGGGCGATAAGACCTCTTGCATGATGGGAAGATTGAAGGGAGGATCAATTCATAAAGTCCTCAGAAGAAAGGAGAGGGGCAAATTCAAGTATTTGGAAGACCATTACCAATGTAGCCACAGTCCTACCTGGTTTAGGCAGGGCCAGGATTTGTCCCGAAAGGTCCCACATGGCACTGCAGGCTCTTTCCCTAAGGAGATGTTGAGGCCGGTTCCCTGAGAGCTAGCACCAGGGATCTTCTGAGTCCAACTCCCACAGCAGAAACGGGCCAATAAAACAAGAATCTTGATGAACAGGGTGTGGGCAAATTAGGTCACAGGGCAGGAAATGTCAAACTTGGGCCTATTTAAAGCAATTGTCAGCAGAGAATTTTCCCCATTTGCTTCACTTTGGCATGTCTGGAGAAATACTGTGTGAGGTTTTTACCTTTCTCTGAGGCCTCATGCATGGGCTACAGCCAAAGACAGATTTCCAGACCTATCAGGCCTATTATTTCTCAGGACATAATAAGTTCCCAGCCTAGTGTTCCTTTTATTTCCATTACTATCTCATTTGATCAGTTTCTGAGTATAGTGACAGGACTTGGCATCCTTCCCTTGAGAGAGTCTGCCCACTGTCCAGTCCATATTACCTAAAATATATTTTTTTAACTCATAGCTGCAATACTTTTTCTCTCTTAGCTTTAGGCCATGGCTCCAGGTCCAGCCATCCCAAAAGATGGTGAGTAATCCCTTTCTCTCATTTTTGTGGCTACCTTGTAAGAATTTATAAACTGCAGCCACGTCCCCTATGGAAGCTTTTCTTCAGGGAGGATATAAATTACTTCTTCAGTCAGTCCACTCAAGTTTGCTCTTCCAACATTTGTATCATTTTTGTGGTCTTTCTCTTTTTTCCTCTACATTTTATTTCCTTCTTAAATTGTGGAGATGTGAATCACAGCCAACTCTCCAGATGTGGTGACTCTTCCCGGAGGGGTAAAGCAACACAATTCCCCACTTTGACTCTCCATGTTGACTCACCCCCTTCATTTGAAATAGAATTGGCCCCACCATGCAAACTCCTCCTGAGCTGGTCAGCAACTCTTTGCCCTTATGTGTTCTGCAGACTCACCAGGTCTACAGTTAGTCTTACTCCCATTTGGATCTTGGCTGTTAGCATCCCTACCTGAGAGCGGAACTTTGGATTTATTACATCTATATCTCATCCTTCACCTGCAACTCTGATTTCTACCTGGTGGAGGGCACCTGACTTGTTGGGTTCTAATCTTATGTGGTATACATACATGTATCTAGTCTGAATGAACTTTAAAAATTTAGTTCTTGCTAAGTACCAGATGCTGGTCTTAGAAAGTTCCTGTTTTTGAAGAAGTTCAAGGCATCTTGAAAAACCTGACTCACTTTACACCTGGCACTATCTGTGGATATCTCAGAGTATTTGTTTCTAAAACCAAGAGCATTTGGTTTTGGTTTTGGATGTGGCTTTATCAGGGTTATTCTATATAAAGGACGCTGGGTCCCTAAACCTATGTTGATCAATATGTTAGCCATTTAATCACATGTAGCTATTTAAAGTTAATTAATCGAATAAATCAGTTGGACTAAAATCAAATGATACTTAAAATTCAGTTTTTTTCACTAGCTACCTTTCTAGTGGTCAATGGGCAGAGTGGCTGGTGGCTACCATACTGTGTATACATAAAACATTTCCATCATCACAGAAAGTTCTAAAGACAGTAATGGTCCAAATAATGGGATCCCACTGCCGCCCCTTCTTTCTGTTCCCTGGATCTCACCACTAAGCATCATTTTTTTCATACTTTGTGCTACATTTTCAGTCTATACCAAATACCTTCTGTAGCAATAAAATGGAGAACAGCCAGTTCCCACCTTCACTTCCAACTCATCCTAGATCCAGAGATAAACAGTGAGAGAGGCAAAGTCCCTGTCAATATGTAGCTTCATCCTAGTGGGTGGGCCAAGCAACAGATAAATATGTGACTAATAATGTGTCAGAAAAAAGCTGTAAAGCAAGGAAAGGGAGAGGGCGAGCAGAGAGGGAGCCATCAGTGAAGGTTTCTCTCAGGAGATATGTGAGCAGAGTGAGAGAAGGAGTCATATGATGATTTAGAAGAAGAGCAAGGGCAAAGGTCACAAGGCAGGAATGAGTTTACCATGTTTGAAACAGGTAAAGAAGGCTTAAGTGGCTGGAGAGAAGAAAGGAGGGGGAGAGTGACAGAGGGGCAAAGTCAGGTTTCGTGGAGCTTGAAGCTTATGAAATCTGAAAGTAAAATTATAAATGGAAAGTACCTGATAGAGAAAGTATATTTTCAATATTAAATTGCGAGGGACCAACCCAGATCTTGGAAAGGTCCTACGCAAAAGAGAAACAAAGAAACTTCACTCCACACTGACACTTTCAATGAAAAAAGATGGAAGAGATAGGCGTGAGCAGACCTGATGGGACTTTGGGGACCATAATAAGGATGCAAAGTCAAAGGAGGGGGTGTTGAGTAAAGAAGGACTTGGCTCTGATTTCCATTGTAAGAAAAAATTATTTTTGATTTAACTTTCTCTGGCTTCTGAGTAGGAAATTGATAAAGTACTACAGTAGAAGGAGTGAGATCAAGTAAGAGACAAGAGATGAATGTGCTGACACCAGGATTATGGGTGGAAGTTGAAGGTGGTAAGCAGTGCATGGGAAGGCATTTTGCAGGCAAAACTGCAGAACTGCTGGTGGCTTTGATTTGGAGGGTAAGGAAACCCTATATTTGCTGCTGGAGAAACTACAGGAGGCGTAGTGAAATTTACCAAGAAAGTTATCGTGTTTGGGGGAGAATATCAACAGTTCAATTTGCGTATATTTGGCTTAAAGTACTTCTTACGCATTTATGCAGAAATGCTGAGTCGGCTCTTGGCTATACACCCAGAACTCAGAGGAAGGCAGGGGCGTAGCTTATAAACATGAGTGTTATCTGCACACAGAATGTATTTAAAACTATGGGAGTGAATAAGAACATCTTGGGCACTTTTCTGCCCATTTTGTGACTGGGTTACTTGTTATTGTTGAGTTATGAGCTCTTCATAGATTTTGTCAAATGTATAATATACAAATATTTTCTCCACACTGCAACACTATTTACAGTAATCAAGCCACGGAAACCACATAAGATGAGTGGATTAAGATGTACATAATGGAATACTACTCAACTAGAAAAAAATTTAAAAAACAAAGATGAGATGCTGCCATTTGTCCATTTTTGACAACATGAATGGAACTGGAGGAGATCACACTAAGTGGAATAAATCAGACAGAGAAAGCAAATACAGGATACTTTTCAATCACATGTGGAAAACAAAGGAACAGACAAAACTAAACCAAAACAAACCCTAGAAATATGACTGCAGAACTGAATCTATCAGAAGGAAGTATGGGGTGGGAGGTGGGGTGGGGGGTTGAAAGCAAATCAGGAGAGGGGCCCAAGGGACTGATTATTGGGGTTTTGGTGGTGGCCCCATGCCCCAAAATATATACAGTTTATCCCAATAAACATAATAATTAATTTTAAAAAACACTTAGGCAGCAAATACAGACAGAGAAGGGAGGTGAGAGTAAATTCCAGGGGACTCAAACATTCCCAAGTACAAATCTTTTAACAGTTAAAAAGATGTCCAGCTTTAATTGTTCTCATTTTTTTAGTCTTGACTTCTTGGGACCCACACTCTCCAAATTCAGTTTTGTAACAAAGTAAAGGGTAGACAGTGTCTATTTTATTCAATGTAGATTCCCCATGGCTTTGCAAGGTGCCTGCATAACCTCACTATTTAGTGAAATTGCACTCAGTGCTTTCATGGCCTCAATGCTGGCTTTACAATGGTCACACCCATAACCCATCAGGATGCCTGAGTTTGGTAGCCCAGAGTTATTCTACCAAAGACCGAAAGGCTGTTCTTGCCAAGTATAAACACCTGGCTCTCCTCCAGGCTAAATCGTCCTGAAATCACTGTATCCACTGCAGAAACTGATAGAATGTAATAAAGATGCTGGTCTACACATGTCCCCTAAAGAAGGAAAGGGGCATGAACTATTAAGTTTACAACTTTGAGGCATTGGTTGGTTACAGGAGAGCCTGGACCACAAGGCAGAGACATTATATGGCAACTGAAGACAACCTGAGTCATCAGGGTTGAAAAGTGGTGCTTTTCTTAGTGGGAGTGGGTTTTTGATTCTCTAACATTTGAAACTCTAAGTGCCAGAATATGTGAATAAATGTATTTGTTCCAAAAAGTACATTCTTGTTTTCTTGATTTCTCTCAAGATCTGAACCCCATATTAATTGTTTCTGATGATAATCCAGATATCTGTCTTACAAGTTCTGCCTCCAAAATTTACCTTGCAGCCATTTATTTCTTTCTATCTCCACTGCAAGTATGGTGGATTAAGTCCATATGGTATCTCAACAGGAATTCTCCAATAACCTTTTAATTCCTCCCTCCCCAACCTGCTCCCCACCACTTCTATCCTTGCCCCCTTATCATTTCTATTCCTTGAGTATAGACACAACCTTGGGACAAACAAGATTTGAAACATGAGATTTCCAAAACTTAATTTTAAAGGCACTTCTATGAGAAATAGCAGTTGAACAGATACTTCTCTAGTTTAGCATGGTCCCTTAAGTTAAGCACCTTCAACCCTGTTTGACTGCAGAGAGTTCTTTAAGAATGCTCAACGGAGGTATCTGCTTTTCCTTCTTCCTATTAAAAATGGCTCTTGGATGCTTTTATTCGTAGTGATGCCATTCTATTGTAGTACCAATATAGTTATATAAGCGCATCGTTTCATGCTCTATTCACCTTCTTAATCTTTTAACCCGACCTCTCTCAGCTGAGAAAAGAAATACTGTGGGTTTAAATCTATCTGCTATCAGCGGCAGCAGGGTAATTCTTACCCTAGGGCCCCAAACCCTCATTTCAAACAGACTAATCCGAACCTCTTTTGGAGGCAATGCTATTTCCTTCAGTACCTGGTTTGGCTGTGTGCTGAGCCCCAGTTATATTTAGGCAGTGGAGGGGAAAAATAGGGATATTAACCTCTAACACTGATGAAAATAATAGCCACAATAAAATCGGGATGAAAAACGCAGGGGTAGTAATTATTCTGCTCTACCTTACCCCAGAGGAAATAGTTTTCAGATAGAGCCTTAGGAATTTGTAAAAGGTCCTTCCATTTGGGGTTTTATAAGGCAGTTGGAGGGGCTATCTAGAGGCAGGGTGCATCTACAAGAGCTTCCGACGATGGCATTAAGGGCAGGGGCTCCCAACAGAATCCCTGTCCTCTCCCTCAAGTCTTCAGAGGGTGAAAAATCGGAGGATGCAGGCTCTTGGAATCACTTCCCACCTCTGTTCTATCTGGCAGTAGCCTCGAGTGGAAAATATACTAGGCTATATTTCAAGTAACCTAAACCAACTGGCAAAAAGTACTAAATTCTTGCTTTTGTGTCTGGCTCTTAAATTCCTGCAGACCTGACTTAACAGACAAGAGAGGGTCATAAAACTGAACCTGTGAAACAAAAATAGACCTTTCGGGACTTCTCGTACACACACAGCAGGGGTGCCAAAATCGCTTTCATTTTTTCATGTTTCCAATCATGCCGCGCTTCCTCCGCATGCCCCAGTGTCTACAAGCAGGCACCGGAGCAGGCGTCTTTCTAGGTTTCATGTGCCTCTCGCTCAAGTGTGCGGGACCGAGCGTGCTTAAACTCTTACGGTCCCATCTTTATGTAAAACAACTCCACCTGGATACGAGCTCTCCATTTCCGTAATTAATTTCAGGCTCCTACATCAGCACGTCTAGGTTCTGTGAGCTGCTCTAACCGCTGTGGTTTAAAAAGGCTTTATGCTTTGAGGTCTCCTTATTCAGAAATCAAATAATTTAGACCTTAAAAAAATACACAAGTGCCTTCTGGCTACCGATGACAGGGAGTAGCAATAATAAAAAATAATAATAGTAAAAATATGCAACCGCGTTAATGCCAGGGACCTGGGGATGCAATAGACAGAAATGAAATTAGAGGGGAAATCATGATATTGCTGAAGTGCTGGAGTGCCGCTCTCACACTAAGACCAGAGGGATTGGGATAAGGTAAAGTTAATTGCATTTCCAGATGACAAACCTCTCACCTCTGAACTGAATGGCTCTTTATAAAAGCTATCAGTAATAAACTGTAAATCTCAGCCATGATTGCAAATAAAGGTCATCCCTTTCATGCTGCCACTTTCCTGGGCCTTATTACATTCCCACCTTAACCGTTCTCACTTCTTAAGGTGTGCCAGCTGTCCATATAAGCAATCAGCATGGCTTGCTTGCTTTATTTTTTTAAGGCATGACATTATCAGATTTACATCCTTGCACATCGTGCAACTGAATTGAGCCAATCCTTTACTCCTGGAGGAAAAGGCAACCTCAGGAGGTTGGATTACTTTTCTTCTTTTCCCGTGAATGTAAAGGAGGTCTTGCATTCCCCTCTTTTACAAACTAGCATTGCCAGACTCCGTAAGAAGCTACATAATGATAAGCCAGTCTTAATCACTGCAGCCATAATTTCCCTTTATCTATGTGTGCAGCAGAGATTCGTGCTCCTCGCCACTCCCTGTGTCAACAAACCTTTAGAAAACTGACTTAAATTTAACGTAAGGCAACTAAGGAAATAATTTATTCACTTCCACTCTGCTGATGACATTGTCCCAAAATCCTTTTTGCTCAGTGCATCTCTCCAATTTTTTCCGACAGTAACAGTGAGTACTATTTGATGAGCAGTTACTATGTGCCAGTACAGTGCTAAGCACTGCCTCATCTCATTCTCACAGCTGCTGTAGTAAAGTGCCATTCATCTCCATTTTGCAGATAAGGAAACTGAGGTTTAGGGAGGTTATTGCCTCTGATTTCTCACCAGTGCAAGTGGCAGAGCAGGAAATCGTAAAAGGGAATTTTTTTTTTTCTTGAAGGAGTCCCAAGGCATTGGAGAAGGGTCTGAGATAGGTAAACTCTCACACATGGCAAAGGTTATTGCTGAATGGAAAGCTGACTTCAGAAGCTTACTCCTAAGAAACAGAGCCAAGGCTGGAAGCAACCCAGGCTGGGGAAAAGAAACAGGCACACCCAACACTCCTGTGGACTCCTGTCTCAGAGGTACTATTTCAATCATCACTCTTACTGCTGATGGGAGTGTAAAGAATAAATAAATAAAGCATTTGCCTGCAACTCCAAATGAAATAGTGCCGGTTCTGATTCTGTTCTGCCACCATTTATCCATTTGTCCACTTATTCATTCAATCACCAAGTGACAGGCAAGAGAATGACTCTGAGAGATTTCAGCTCCTCTCTCTTCTCTACAAGAGTTACTGCATTCAAAGAATGGTGACAATACTTTGCAAAATATTAAGAAATCTTCAAATTTATATTTAAAAATCACAATAATCCTCTAAATGGTAGCAGCAAAGTATATTGCCCTGTTTCAAGTTACCTTCTCACTATTTCAAAAATCAGACAGGGAAAATCTTAATATATGAGAACAACCACTGAGGTGTTTTTTTATTACCTACTCAGAGCTGCAATCATTCCCATGTTTGTCTTTACACTGTATAAATGCTAATGGATTTAGAAAGACCAAGACCACCTTGTTCTTGCCTTCTAAGAGCTTACAGTTTCATCTAATAGTGGAAATTAAAACAGTGAGATGGCAATGCAGGAGTTAATAAGCAGTTCAAAATAACACTAAGAAACCTCATCAATAGAAAAATAAGCCAACAATTTACCCCTCTTCTCAAGAAAAGTCAAGATCACTCCATGGGATCACCTATGGGAAGGTGATTCTATAGATCTTGAATAAGCTACAGTCTTGATTAATGAAAGGAGGACATTCTTAGATCAATTAATTGAAAAGCAGAGTAAATGGTAAGGAGTCTCTGAAATGAGAGATTCTTCTTCTGTGGAATATTAATCATAAAGTTTCTAAATGGAAAATTCATAAGTGAGTGGAAAATGAGCAAAATTACCAGCAACCTTTGGGGAATTAACCTAGAACTGTTTTCTCTAGACAGCTTGAATTTGCTTTGGAATAAGCCCTTAGTGTTGCAGATCAACCCAGAGTGAGGCCCACCAGCAACCCCAGGAGGTGGTGCACAGAGTAATCCCTATCTTGTATTTTAAATCTAAAAATGCATTCACTCAGTAGCATTCTTAATTCTCCCAACATTTTTGAAAGTATATCTCAGAAATTCTGGGTATCATTCTTTTCTTTATTGACTGAGTTCAAATTTCACACAAATCAGTGAATCAGTAAAATCCCTAAATCCAGAAATGCCATATTATAACGATTGTCCAGATATTAATTTTTAAGTTATTGATGTACATAAATCATTTGAAAAAAACACAAAGACAATAGTGGGGAAAGTAGGTGGAAAGGAGGAGGAGCAGAGTAAAGATGTGACAGCTGTGATGTTTCATTCTGGAAGAAAACCTAAAGAATGAAGTTCTCCTGCCCTGTGTTCATCATTCTCTTATTCCCTCTGCCATATTTGCCGTGACCAAGGTGAAACGTTCAGATCCCACAGAAATAAGTAAGACCAACATGAAGACCTTAAACCCAACAGTTCCACGAATGACAATCAAAGGCACGGAAACACAAGTCCACAGTGAAAACACAGCAACAAGATCACTCTTGAGGAAACAATTGCCCCAAGACTTCCAGAGACTGACTTCTCTTTCTTTACCTTATCCAGACTTCCAAGTCATGAGTGGGTGATTTTAGGCATGCTAAGCTATATTAGCTAGCAAGGCTCATTCCAATTGAATTCTGATACTGTCTCATCATTCTCTGTTAATTATGAATAACTTCGTATTTTTTAAAGGGGATGTATGTGTAGACTGCCTCTCACTAAAGTGTAGCATAACTGCTAAGTGGTGTTACTATTCAAAAACTGCTTCTTTAGACACCTATTTGCTATTTATAAGGATGTCCCTGGGTATACCTGAAAGGTAGTATCAGTTATTCAGTAACAATACTGAAAACAACCGCATGTAAAAGCCATAGTTGCACTTCTTCCATATTAAAAGCTTTAGCAGTGATTATGATGAACAAAATAGATAGGGACAATATGCCTGGAAAGATGAGAGTAATATAAAATGGGGGCTTGGAGGAGGCAGAGGTGCCAAAGCTAGTTATTTTAATTAACACTCCTGTCTCCTGACCTGAGCAACAGAACATCATATCTGAACAAATCCGGACTCATTTTTTCCAAGTGTGTTAGGTCCATGTTTCTCTTATTTTAGTATTCATCAGCATTTTCTCTGAGGGCCCCATCCCAAAAGATTTTGATTGACTATGTTTTGGGTGGGCTTGCACTCCTATGTTGATTGCAGCACTATTTATGACAGCCAAGCTATGGCAACAATGAAAGTGCCCAAGGACAGATGAGTGGATAAAGATGTGGTACATGGAATACACAATGGAATACTACTCAGCTATAAAATAAAAAGATGAAATCATGCCATTTGAGACAAAATGGTGGAACTGCAGGGGATTCTATTAAGCAAGATAAGTCAGAAGGAGGAAGACAAATAACAGGTGATTTCACTCATTTGTGGAATATAAAGAAACATAACCAAAGAAACAAAAATAGATTAAAACTGAGCTAAACAAACCCTACAATGTGATTGTAGAAATGAGGGTATCAGAGAGGGAGGAAGGAGGTAGAGAACAAAGTGGGGAGGGGGCCCAATGAACTGTGGTGGAAGATTACGGGTGCTTTGGTGGTGGGTATGGTGTGGCAATATACAACTGAAGAGGTGTGGTGTGAATCCATACCTCTCAATTATATACAGTGTTGTAAATTAGCATTAACTCAATAAAATATATACAATTTAAAAAAAGAATTTGCACTTCTAACAAATTCCCAGGTAATGTTGCTGCTGCTGGTTTTGCAATCACCCTTTGACAACCACTGGTGTAGATAAGGTTTTGGAAAACTGACCTGCTGCTCATTTTGTACATAAAGTTTTATTCAAACACTGCCACCCTCATCATTTACTTATTGCCTATGGCTGTTTGAACTGTAATGGCAGAATTGAGTAATTTCAAAAGAGACCAAGTGGTGCACAAAGTTGAAACTCTTCATTATTTGACCTTTTCTAGAAAAGGTGTGCTGACTTCAGATAGAGATTCTAATTAGAGTCATAGAAACTTAGGGCTGGAAAGAACCACCTAAAACTAAATCCTATTTAATATTCCTGCCCAAGAAGTTGAGAAAAGCTCAGAACAGAGCCCCAGCAAGGCCCTCATGGCCAATACACGGTCCTATGTACTAAAGAAAGAATCCCTTTGGTCAGAAATCTTGCTTCAGTTGCTCAGCTACCAGCTGTCTCCAGATGATAAATATGACTCTTGAGACTTAAGAGACAAAGCCTCAGCCTCTGTTCTGTTGGTTAGGTAAATCCAAATGCTGATGCAGAAGGTAGTGACCTATAGGTAACAACTTTCAACTAATTTGGGGTCACAGACCCCACTGAGAATCTGCTCAAAGCTATGGACTTTCTATTCCAGGAAAATATGTAACATAAGTAAATTTTGCATGTAGTATTAAGGACACAATTCCCCCCTGCAGCCCACACAGGAGTAGCAATTTAAGAACCCTCATTTAGGATATGATTTGAAGAGAGTATTCAAATCTAGTTCTCTACTTCCTCTGGCAGACATTCATCAGCCATCCTTCTCCTCTGAGGGCATGAATATACTTGGGTGAAGCAGAACAGAAGCATCGGTAGATCACTGAGTATCCGACTCTCCATTTTCCAGCTCCCATGTAGTTGGAAAGGACCAAATGGTTAAGTCTGGGAGTGTCTTGGCAGGAGTGACATATATAACTGCTGTGAACAAGTGTTAGTAGCTGGCGTATGAACCTCTGGTTTCCTGCTCAGCAATAAAGGAGGCACTATTTTCCAGGTTTCAGGTAATATGTTGCAAGATGGTGGAGGTGAGAGCCTAGGCCCATGTTACATCCATAAGCTGATGGACATATGTTACCTATGCAATCTATACTAGGAAGAAACCTTTGTCATGCTAAACCCTTATAAATGAGGAGTTAATTTCTCATCACAGCATAACAACCAATTATGAAGTAAAGTGAGTAAAAATTTAGAATACACAGATCTAAGAGATTAGCTTCTTTCCCAAAATTAGATGCTGGGGCAGCATGAACATGCTAATTGCCAGAAAGAGGCACTGAGATGAACGAAGTGGTGCACAGCCTAACTTCCCCAACTCCTGCAGCTACCAGACAGTTGGCTGTTGCTGGCTCAGGTGGTGTCCCTGAACAAACAGAGCCATCCAGAGCACCACTTGTATCCCATGACTCATTAATATGGGTTATAAAGCCTGGGCCCCTTGTCCCCATTTGAAATCATTCTCAATGGCCAAGCTAGCCCCAGATCTCCCCCATGAGACCAATGGAGGCCTCTGCTACAAGCACAAAACTGTTCAACTCTTTCCTCAGCCCAACCTGCTTCCTTCCCAAGGCCCTAGTCTTATTCCCACGTGTACTTCTCCAGTGCCCCTCCATACAAATCCTCACCTAAGACTCTGTATCTGAATAATAGAATCTAAGATTGGTATTTGAGAAAGAATGAAGGCTAAGGGTGAAACAAAGTGAAAATACTTTGTTGTTTTATTAACTTGAAGGGAACTCAGTGGGAAAGAAGTTTGTGGTCTACAACATCAAGGATACATTCATCTTTTATTCTATGAAACTGATGAATTATTCCTTCAGATCTATAAATTTTGTCAATTGTCAGTCAACTGTAAATCGGTCAACAGTGCTTATTTATTGCAAATAACAACTAACACTTACTGTGAAGCAGTAACAGCTGTAAGGACATTACAAGTACAAGGGCTTTACATTAATTCACTGAATCTTTGCAATAATCCACCAAAGTAGTCACCATTACAAGATTGCGCAGCTAGTAAGTATTAATGCCGTAAGTAGGGCTGTGCCAGCATTACGTTCTACTTGGACTCCGCCTATTCAGCTGGCAGCCCACCAGGCCAATGCTGTTCCTAATAGTAACCTGATAACACTGGGCTATATTTAGGAGGCAAGGTAAGGCCAGCGGTGGGGAAAGCAGGAAAGGGTGTCCCCAAGGTGAGAAAACTAGCATGAGCAAGTCTCACAAAAAAAAAAAAAAAAAAAAAAGAAGAAGGGAAGTAGAACACAGGAGGAAAAACACTTGACTGTCTTGGAGAGATGGCAAGCATCTAGGCTCTGGAATCATAGTAGCTACATGACTTGAGCAAATTCCTTTTTTTCTTCTTTTGTTCCTGTCATCAAGGTAAAGGTTTCCTCAATTATCTGAAGGAATATTTTCTCTTTGTTCATTTTGAAAAATCATACAGTTAAAAAAAAAAAACACCACAATTCTTGGAAGCTGCGTGTGGAGTTGCTGGTCTGTATTCAAGAGGTGATCTCAGCTGATAGTTCCATAGATCTTTTCTTTGGGAATGGTGAACTTCATCAGAAAGGAATCCTCCATTCTACAACCTGGTCAACAATATTTTCTCAACCCAATGGGAAACAAGGGCAAGGAGAAAAGGGTCTTCACTTAGAAGGACAGGATAGGGAAAGCCTACGGGGTTAATGTTCCTTTATGCAACCAGTTCTGTTCCCAGCCCTTCCCATTCCCACACCCCCACTCAGTGGATCTAACAGCAGCAACTTTCATGCTCAAGTACCTCAAACTGGCTTAATTCTTAACTTTGCCTTTTGCAGACACATAGTTCCACCTTTTCATCATCCTTCACTCCCAGTGTTTTCCAGCTTCCAAAATTTTGTTGACATTTCTTCTCTATCATAACTTCCTCTTCATTAGTTTTTCTCTTTATAGAAATTTTTTGAGGGGAGGGGCTATGGCTATGTTTTGTTTTTTGCTTTTATACCTAAACTGTCATTTTAGTAATGCTTTGAGAGAGAGCAGAGATAAACCCCTGTGTTTCTGAATTACATCCTCTCAGGAGACGCCTACTGGTGAACCACTTCCATTCCATCATTGGGGTATTTGTTGTCTGGAAGGCTATGGAATGATCATGACTGATTTATCCAGTACAATATCAGAGGGGAAAAGTGGCAAAACAGTAGAAACCCTTCAATACAGCACAAGACAAGCTATGATTAAAATGCACTCAGCAATCTATACGGTGGGTACAGATCAACCTCAGCAAGAGGCCTCATATACCATTTTGGATGGCTGAGGAAAATTGATGTCAACAATATAAATACTGTTCAGTTACTCGGGACATTCATGGAGGGCATGTCCTCCGTTTCCTGGTTTCATCCTCAAACATCATCATGCCAACATTACCAATTTGGGTGAGATCTGGCTTCAGTAGGTATTCAAGAAGCATTTGTTTAGTTCTGGGAATGAAGGGGAATAAGGTTCATGTAGCTTAATCTAAATGAAAGTTTATTATGTTGCAAATCTGATATAATTTCAAGGGCTTGCCACCTTACATGATGAATGCATTATCTGGCCTAGGGATCCTAAGAAGTGACTTCATAATGTACTCACCACAAATCCCAACATTGGCTTGACCTACTCTATAAATCTTCAGCCTAACCACTCTGACTTTCCTTCTAGGTGTGTGCATACATGTGTATGCAGATGTGTTCGGTAAGTTTCTTATCAGTCAGAGATCCACCAGGATGCAATTCACACACTCAAATGGAGTAACTAAGAACAGTTTAGTGAAGGGACTGTCTGATACGTGGGAACTGGGTTTAGGGGTGCTCAGCAAGTATAGGGAAACACCCAGGTCTAGGAAGAGGACAGGAGCCTTTAACAACTATCAGCCAAAAAGTGCCAAGGGAGGGTGGTATTACCAGAACCCCACAAGAGTAGTAATTGTAGGAGGGGACTGGAAACAGACCTATGGTATTTAAAAGAGAAAAGCAACCAATTCTGAGCTAGGAGGGGGTTAAGCCAGAGGAATAAATACTAGGATCTCACATTCCTCCCACCTTCCACTCTCTCCCAAGTCTTCCTATTGGACAAACCAAACTAGAAGTTGCAAAGCAAAAGAGAGAGCTACTAGAGTTATAAAGATCACACTCCTGGGCACAGAGAGTAGTAGAGAGTGCAAAGCAAAATAGTCAGCATTAATGTATGCCAGAGATTTTCTATCCTTGGGCCCCTCTGAAGAAATAAGAAAGACAAAGTTGGGGTTAGGGGTAGGCAAATGCCCATGTCATAAAGTGATTACAAACGGCTTCTATTATTACGTTTAATACCATTATTTTTTGTTATGTGTTTGCTTAGCCCATTCAGCTATAAGTTCCAGGAGAAAAGACTTGCACTTTTGTGTCCCAAGCCCAGGGCTTAGCATACAGAGACCTAGGTAAGGATTGAACTGAATTTATACAAATCACATCAGCAAGGAATGACCTCAGTTTCTTCATCCATGAAATGGGAATGCAGGCAAAGGGAAAAATACAAAACTATATAACATAATCAGTTTCAAAGGCTATAATCTGTTTGCCCAAAGTATGCTGATGTCTGAATAAAAAGTGCTAGAGGGCATTTCAAATATTATTATTATTTCATCCTGCTCCTAGCGCATACATGTCAAAATAGGATCATATGTCCACGTGCTTTTGGATCACAGTAGAGCAGACAATCTGTTCTATAATAAATTCACTGCCAGGCAGCAACTGTGCAGTCAAAACATAATCAGTCAACAGAATATGCTTCTTAGGCCTCAAACATTTCTCTCCCTCTTTCTCTCTTTCTCCCTTTCTAAAAGGGACACTCAAGCCCTAGGCAACACAACCACTGAGGTTTTATTATAAAATACATTTCAAAATAATGGTTGCAAGTCTTGGAAGCAGAGAAGAAGATGAAAAAGAAGAAGTAAACAAGGCCTTTTTCTCCTACTAAATGATAAATTAAAAGCAGCACTTTGCTGTTCTGCCTCATTTATTATCGCATTGCACTCTTGCCGCTACAGCTAAGGTTGTGTCAGCATTTCCATTATAAACCCCTATTTTCAAGGGTTTATAATTCAGCCATAAAAATGTGCTCCAGGCTGAAACTTGCCATGCAAAAGGTCTCACTGTAGGACCAAACTTAGGGACAAATTTAGAACAGGGGGAATGGAGTTGGCTGGTCTGAGGTTCAAACTGGGAACAACTGTCAGCGCAACTGACCCTCCTCGCAAATTCAGAGTGTGTCCTGGATCTTCAGAAATCTGAAACACTGAAAGGAGATGAGAAAAAGGAGACTCATTTTTTACTTCCTTGTGAAAACAGTCATGGTAGGAATACAGTGGCACTAGATAGAGAGATATCCTAAAGGCCACCGGCAGCATGGACTCAGCCATTTACTGACAATGTACTGACCAGATCAAGTGTCTGTGTGTGCTGTGATTAGTTGTCATTATTGTTTTTGTTTATTTTTTAAACAACAGCTCTTGTAAAATATGAGAGGAGGGCCTCTTGGGTCTCAGCCAGAGACCTCAGCATGTGTGACCATCCACATTATTTTCTGCCATCCCTCCTCTCTTTCCACTTCAAAAGGGTATGGTCTGCCAAATAACTCTCCTCACATGCATCTCCATCTAGAGATGTTCTAGCTGCCTTCTCTGGAATCATTTTGCCTCTGTGTGCCCTTGAGTTCCACATCTAGCTGGATGCCCTATTCCTGTGCTGGGCATCAATCTTCAAGATAAGTTTATTTTTCTGGCAGGTTAACCTTCATCTCAGATGTCATAAGAGTTTAGTGTGCTATGGAGTTTAGTGTGCCATGGAGTTTAGTGTGCCTGTAATGCACAAAAGAATTGATAAACTCATTGAACACTAGGAAAATTTTTTTGCATTGGTATTTTACCCAAGTCAGAAACAGAGAAGAACCAGATTTAACTCCTAGACCTGAAGCCAAATGTATGGATCAGTGCTTCTCCAACTTCAGCACACCCCCAAATTACCCCAGCATCAGAGTTGTCATCTCGGTAAGTCTGGGTCAAGAATATGCATTCCTAAGAACCTCTCAGGTAACACCGATGCTGCTGATCTGGGGAGCACATTGTGAACCTCTGATGTAGATCTTTCAAATATAGATAAATGTAAAGAAATGAACGTTATAATTTTCCAAAGGGTACGGTATTCTAAAGTATTGCCATCTCAGGGCTTTTCAAAGTATCTTAAAATCAAGTCATTCACGCTCATTCAACCGTCACAATGGCATAATGACCCCTAGTTTACAGATGGGAGAATTAAGGCCAAGAGCTTTGTCCAGTACCAGACAATAAATCAATAGCAGAACCAGGGTGCAGAATCAAAATTCCAGACACCTAATTCCACAGTCCAGGTGTGTTTTGACCTATGCTGGCCAACTGGCCATTCTTCATCATACTAAGTGACAGCATGTGTGGGTCCTTCAATACATGATACATTCAACATGCAGAATAAAAATGAACACTTTCCTAGCCACACAGTATAGGGATCAACTTTATAGATTTAGTCTTTTATTTCAGCCACAGTAACATATACTTGAACAAATGCAACATGTAACACGGGGAGATGGGCTCCTATTTCCAAGTGTGGTGCCCACGTGAGGCCAAAGGCGTCAATAAGAAAATCTCCATCGAAAGGATGGAGGAGGCATCTTATCGCAGCACAACAACCAGGAAAGGAGTTGGCACTACTATATCACAGAAATAATGTGAGGGGGAAAAGAAAAAGACAACTGTGGACAAAATAAGAGGAGGAAGTTTTATTAATTCTAAATATGCTTTCCCCATTGGGTTTGCACAAGCATTTATCCTAATAGGTTCCAGATGTTCAGCCGTCCTGTAAGTAGCTACCTAGGATAAAACAGTAGCTTGCCTCCTTTAAGTTAAGAAGGTGAAATTGTGGACCTCGGGGCTGATTTACAGTTTAGTTAAATCACAGCTTGTAGCATGCACCATCGGAGAACGACAAGCCGGGGAAGGTGAAAACGGTTGTTAGGAAAGGCTGGTGGCTCAAGAGTTAATACCAAGCTTTTCTCTGACTGCAGCCTTCTGTAGTAGTTAATGAAGGTAATGAAATATGACATGTAGTTTGGCCCTTGACCATGGAGTGCACCCCCCGCCCCTCTGTGCTGCGAACAAAGCCAAAACAGATGTAGCGACTTCTGTATGGTTTGGGGTTGACGTCTGTTACAGAGAGCAGGTCACCATGTACATTCCCAGAACGTTTGCTTCTGACACACGCAGCATTATCTGAGAAAGATGCTGCCTTTGTTTGTGAGGTGGGGAGAGAAGGGAGGGACAGAGTGAACAGACAGGGGGGCTTGAGGCTATATGAAAATGAAGCCAAAGTCCTCGACTATTCTTTGCTCTAGTTTTCAGCCATTCTGGACTGCCTAGTTCCTTCTCCTGGCTCTGTAAAATGGAAAAACAAAAAGAGCCTTCTGTCCTTGGGGGGCAGGGAAGAAGAGATGGGAGAGCATAAAGAAGCAGTTTGGCCTTAGCTAAGGAGCTTGCAACAAGACTTAAATTTTTCGAAAGAGCTTCCTGTACATTTACCACTGACCAATCTTTTAACATTAACAAAGAGGGGACAGCTGGGGTAGGGGGAATGCCAGATCCAAGGGTGGTTTGGATTCCTGTTTCTGAAAGTCAGCTGTGTTGGTCCAATCAATAATGTAAAGGTAGTCTCTCCCGGGCAATCAGCAGCAGCATTTTAGGTTTTCTGACTAATGGCAGTATCGGTGCTTGGTATCTCCATGCAAGCAGACACAGCTCAAGTGAATATATGCTTCTTGCATTAAAAGCACTTGGCTTGACTGCGCTGCTGGTACTAATTGCAGCTATGCTGCATCTAGCTTCTTCACTCTTGAGGGGACACTAGACTATTTGTGTGATTCTTTTCCCTGCCTAGGGAATCTCACTCAATTGTTTTTTTCTTAAGAAAATTTCATCAACTCTTGGCCTAATACAGCATCTATTTTGTCCAAAGAATCAGACCTTCAGCAAAGTCAGATTAAAAAGAATAAGAGGAGGAAGAGGAGGAGAAGGGAGAAGAGGAGGAGGAGGAGGTCTAAAAGGAGGAAGAGTCTTGACAATTGATAGCCTGTTTCAAATGTTATTTATCATTCTCAGCAGAAACATTGACATGTGCTTTTTGAAAGGGGATACTGTACCTTTAACCTTGAATCTGAACGCATTCTTAATTTGGGATGCAAGCTGAGATTCAAAATTGGATAGCCTTTGGGTGGTGGTTGGGGGGAGGGGTGTGGCTGGATTTATTTATGAGACATGTGGAAAATTTTGACATTATATGCTGGAGTCATTATTCACATGTTACATGACATGGATTGGCCCTTTTAATGCAGAAACATCACATTAAAAATCTGATTTTGTCCTCTGACAGCAGGCTGTTCTTCTGCTGCCCACCCCCACCCCCACCCCTCACCAAAATGTAATCTTTTTAGGTTAAAGGTCACAGGAAAGTGATTTACTTGGGCTACAGCTTTCATCAGACCCTGGAAAACTGGGTTTGGACCGAGCTCCCTTAGTAACAACAAGCAAGAGGAGAGGGTGGGACCCTGGGCTAACTGGGAAGGAGTGGCTTCTATAATGGATCCCCCAACTCACCCTGAGTTCCTTTCAGCCCTGCACGACCACAGCTGCTTCCTGATGGGGGCGGGGGGTAAGAAGCTGGCAGGGACTCAAAGCTGCTCATCAATTTTAAGAACCATCCTTTCTAAGACATGTGAGTATTCTAGGCTTTGTCCAATGCTGCGAAGACAGCTGAAGCCTAATAAGAATCAGAGCTGGAGGGTAAAGACACCAACACCTTGAGGTTGTCTTGTCCTATATTCAAAGCATTCTTGCTCCCACAATTGCATTTTATGACAACGAGACAGTCCTGGGAGAGGAGGGACCCACTTTGCAAACGAGGAAACTGAAACTCTGAAAGTGGCATGACTAACATATGACCTGAACCTTGGCATTCTGACCCAAAAGCCTCTCATCTTTCCTCCTTAACCAATTATTCTCTACCTTTTCTGCCTCAGGTGGAAATCTAAAGGAACTGGCACTACATTACATGCTTTTATCTCATTGGAACAGAAATTTCTGTGATCATACACCCCACATCCAAACCGTGTACCTTCTGTATCTAATAATGTCATGGCGTACAGCAGTTCTGAGTTCAGTTTCTATGCAAATGAAGAGGCTGACTCCATACCCCTCATCACAAGACATATCTAGGATCGAAAACTCCTGACTCCAGGCTATTACAAACACACCCAGGATTGACTGGGAACAAAAGAATAATAATTCTTCTATGGAAGAGCAAGATCAGTGCTTGCATAGGTACTGGCTCAAGCGAGCATCTAATCCAAGGTTAATCTTCTAGGAGTCAGGAACTGCTGTCCAAGGGACAGTGGGAGTAGGGAGAAGCTACATGTTCTGACCACATGTAGTGGTCAGTCTGGAAAGTCTGGAATGAAGGGCATGAAGGGCAAATATACCCTGAGGGTGTAAATTTTTTTTAATTTTAATTTTTTAATTTAATTTATATCTTTCACATTATTGTGTGTCACCCTGTGGGTTTCCCACCACCAGTTCACCTGTGAACCATCACCATAGTCCCTTGTGCTCTTTCTCTTAGGGTGTAAATTTGATGCCCATAGGCAAACTCTCCCCAGAGACCAGAGACCAGAGACCATCCCTTGCCTTTGCTTTGGCCTGAAATCTCATTACTTCAGGTAAGCAGGTTCATTATCTTTGCTCACAGGACCTACCTGCTGAGGCAGCCACAGTAGGCTGGTTAACAGCTTATCATCACACTAAGGCTAAGGTCTGAGACATAACCTCAAGCAAGTCACAAACCAGAGCCAATCTTCACTGGTGCTTGATGGGCATGGAAATGCAGACGTGGGTGGACAGAGATGAAAGGAATAGAGAAGCTCTCTATGTCATGAAACACCCCATCATGTCCACCAAGAATAACTTGGTGTCTGGGCTATCATGAAGAACAGATATCACTATTTCAGCTAAGCTTCCAGAATTACCATTCCTGCTTTCATATTGACAATGCATTCCTTAACTAACTAAGCACTGCATCAGGAAATTCATTCTTGGACAACAAATATTAGATATTAGTGTGCTTCTTCTGAGTATGACTGCATGCTATCCTGCCTGGAGTAGGGGGCTGGACTAGATGAACCCTCCTGCTTCCTATCAGGTTTTGCCTTGCTCTGTAGATACAGGTTGGACCTTACAAAACTGCCCTTATTTGAATGCTTTTGATCCTACAAAATCAGCAAATTCATAGGTAGGATCTGACCACCTACATCTGAGCTTGGTAAAGAGATGAGTTTTACATACAACCTCTGCATAAGCCACAGCAGATGGGTAACAGCCCAGCTGGGAGCATTCTTTCCTGTACAAAGACCTGTTATATAACATTGCAAGTATATTATATGATTGGTATCTGATTTTCTTTTGTCTCTAAAATATAAATCAGAGTGACATTTTTATGATCCATGCACAAAAAAAAAAAAAGATTAACAAAAATACTACAAAATATTACTAAACCCCAAATTGCACAGCCATTGTCAATTTGAGGATGAAGGTGAGGACTAAAAGACAAGCAAGGAGGTTTGGAAGTATTAAGTCAACACAATTCTAGTTGTTCTGACCATGGGAAAAAAAATAATATTGCTGGTAGCAAAGAAATTAACCAATCTCCTCATATTCTCACTGTTCCTTCCTATAGCCCGTCATCCAAGGAAAACAGCCCAGGCAGTGGAAAATTACAGTTTTCCAATAAGAGAGACCAATCATGGCTCTGTAGTTTTCATTTCAGCATGGCCACACATATCACATGAGAAGGGAAACACTGGCAGGCTCTAGAAGTCCCCCAATACCACTGCACTGTGGGGGCAGGAGGGATAAGAGTTGCGGGGGTGGGGTGGGGAAGTGCCTGACAGAGCTATATGCTCCCCAAGGTCTCAAAAGGCTGGGGTTGCCTCTACATATCCTAATAATTGGAGTGCCTGGCAGGGCATCAGCCAGCCAAGGTCAGCCAGAGGTCATGGCACCTCTGTTGATGGGGTCCATAATGGTCCAGATAATGCATGCTGTATGCTTGAGAGTGAGAATGGGGAGGGTGACATAAAGAGATGGTGAAGGAGACCAAAAACTGGCTCACAGCTTGTTCATGAAATCCTGTGGGTAAAATCATTTTAACCCCTGCCTTGCTAGGGCTATAACATGTCCTTGATTTTCTATGATGAAGAGTTTCCAGAGTGAAGAAATGTCATCTAGAAAAAAAAAAAGCTAAACACTATCCATGCAGACTGGTTGTAACAGTCCACGGAGAGAAATAGTCCAAATTTCAAAGAATGAGATCATTTATTTGATGTGGTCTCATGATCTGTTCTACAAGGCTACCACCTTCACTGAACAGGGTATTTAGAACTCCAGAGAATAACAACAAGCTGAGGACCTAGGCGCTTATCTAGGGCTACTCCGTGAATGGCTATGGTTATCAAAATGTAGAAAGTCAGTTCTCAAAGTTCAAGGCCTAGGGAGGCCAGTGATAAATAGAAATCAGAGATGGCTGGAATTTTCTAGTCTGATCTGCAGTGTGACAGTGAAGTACAGAACCACAAGTTACAGGGATAAGGACAGGAGGGGATGGCAGGAGAAAGAGCTGGGAGAGAGGGATTTCTGGCTTTTGAGACCCTCTATTTCTTCATCTGAAAATTGAGATCATAGGAACTACTACATGGATAAAACATACCAACGTACGTTAAAAGTACTCTGAGTCACTTAAAAATTTCAGTAACTCTATTAATATCATTGTAATCACTACTATGATATTGAGACCAATTGTACACTCAACACTGGGTTCTTCTGTTTGTTATTTTACTATTTATTTATGTAATGGGTTGGAGGAAACAGCTGCAGCTGACATTGGGATACCTCTTGAGGAGGAAACAATCTTTTTAAGGAAAATAGCCTTAGTGAAACGGTAGGGTGAGGAGATTAAGACTTTCAGGGTAAGTGTTGGAAGGAAGCAAAGGAGGCAACTAAACTGAAATGCATTCAGGAAGGCAGGAGTCTGGGAGAGGGGAGCGAGTGAGAAGAATGGAGTATGAAGGAAGAGAGTCTTGTAAAAAGACAGGATGTGGAATGGGAACCTAAGTTGGAAAGGGAGCCAAATGGTGATATGAACATGCTTCTGTCCTACCAAAATGTCAGTAGTTTTCTACACCCCCCCATACACATACACACACACACACACACACACACACACCTCATGTGAGTGCTTTGTGTTATGGTGAGTTCCTAAGCTGTACATCACAGACAACAAAAGAGCACCCAGACAATATGATGAACTGATCACCAGGAGCAGGAACATGAAGGCCCCAGGCAACCAGAGGATGCTTAAGGCTTTGGGAAATCTGCAGAAGCTTGTAAAGGGCATTCTATTTGCACAGGGGCTTGGGGGACCAGAGGGTCAGGGCTTAGCCATCATACGTAGAGATCTTAGGATGACGCTAAAATCCTGCCTGATATCGGAATTAAAAATGGTCTGCTAATATTAAGTAATCAGAAATATACTCCTGGAGAACAGCAAACTCTCCCTATGTCCAATGCCCTCAAAGGATGCTGCTCAATGCACCAAGTATCTTCAAAGTTTCCTCTGACTCTTGATGGTTCTATTTAAAATTTCAGGTGAGTACTGAAGCAAGCCCAGTCTAGACCTGGTGTGGATGCGGTGCTATTCTGGGGGCACCATCCATGGGAGGTTGGGATCCTCCTATTTTCTTATAGGAATCTTGACTCTGCACTTACCACGGGGCAACCTTCATCTCTTTTTATAAAAATGGCAGTGATTAATTGTTACCTCAAAGGTCTGAGAGGATGATGAAGGGAGCAGCACCTACGAAGTTGCTCTGGAAATGGTACAGTAGGATGGTGGTGGAACTGACCTATGGTTTACTCAAAAGCCCAGAGGTGAACTGTCCCAAAGAGACCCAAACTGTAACAGACACATCAGGCATTTTGGATGTGGATATAAAGCATCCAGACACAGAGCAGCAATTGCAGTGGATTTATTTGCCCTTACTTGTGGAGCAGCATTCTTACCTACAAAAGTGGAGGAGATAGGAGAGTCTCTTTTTGCTGGGAATGTTGGTACTCAGGCTCCTTATGCACCTGTTAGTTCTGCACATTCCCTCAAAACTGCTAAGACTCCACACAGAGCTTCCCAGGGGGTTGGGGGGAACGGCCTCACCCTTCCTCCCATACAGAAAAGGGACATAGGCACATGACTCAAATGGGTCATGAGAGCTCCCCCAGCAGATTAGAAAAAGGGAAGAAAAGCCCAAAGGCCATCCCCCAATTCCAGCTTTGGAAACTGTTACCAGCCAAGGTGGGAAGGAGGGATAGAGGAAAAGAATTTCATTCTTATTAAAAGACTCAAAAGACCCAATATGGATGTCTGCCCTTCACCACCAAACATAAACAACCACAAAACATGGTGCAGAAATCCTTCCCGGGAGGATTAGTACAACCTCGTAAGTCACCCGAACGTATTCATGGAGGGTGCAAGCCCAGTGAAAGTTTACACTTCGTTGGTCCATCAATAATTATTCTAATTTATGGTCTGCCTTTTCTCCTTCTACCTCTTTCCCCCTGTTCTGAAGGCTGTCCAGAAATTCTATACATGCCAGTTAAAATCAACAT
Source organism: Scalopus aquaticus (assembly GCA_004024925.1). NCBI lineage: Eukaryota > Metazoa > Chordata > Mammalia > Eulipotyphla > Talpidae > Scalopus > Scalopus aquaticus. The sequence goes on from PVIJ01002324.1 coordinate 85,963, forward strand.
AATGAAATGTCAGGCTCCTCCAGGAATGCAGCCCCTGGTGCTTTCTCAGCTGGCTTCACATCTCACATGACCGTGACCATGTTGGTCTCCGAGCTGCCTGCCTCCAGCTGCCCCCAGGTACCTGATCAGGAGTCAGGCTGCATCTTTGGGGCTGGAGTTCATACTGCATCTACAGTCATAGCAGAAAAAGTATCTGTCCTCCCTGGGGAGAGCAGGCCACAGGGAAGGGACATTAGCTTTCTGAAGATGATTTCTGACACACCAACTCCATAAAAGACAGATCAGCTAGTCATTCTTGTCCTTCGGCCCCTTGCCAGCCCTGCCAGTTATAAACCCAGGGCTTTTCCCTTCAGAGCACAGTAACTACAATCTCCTGATAATGAACAAAACCAACAACAGTGACACTGCCTGGAAATGAATGTTACCACTTAGATGCTAATAAAAGAGAAGCTGGAACACGCCGTACCAGGTGCCTTTATTTGTACTTATATTCAATTATATAGCATATGTTTTTAGTGGAATGGTTAAAATGGGATGTTTATTTTCAGTGGCTGCATCTTTTATCCCCACTGGTATGTGAAATCTTCATCACTTGCTCCAGGCCCTACCTCTGCTACCTGAACAATTCAAATCAGCTCTTACAATTTGACAAATACTTACTGAATCCTATGCATAAGGACCAAGACATACTTTTGAATGAGTACACAAGACCACACCAACCTCCTTAGCTGGGGGTAGGCTAATGGGATACATGAGAGAGTGGAAATAGATCTTGTCCCCACAATTGATGCCGGTCCCCCACAAGCATTGGTTGTCAATTTTCAGTTTTCACTGAAAAACTTACTCCTGCCACTAACTGCATCAATCAGCAGGGAACACAAGGCAGTGGAAAGCAGACTGGAGCAGAGTCAGGGAATATGAATTTGAGTCTTGACACTACTGCCGATCATTACCTTCATTTGGGGCATATCATCACTTCACTTCCTCTCGCTTGTCTTTCAACAGCTGTAAAATGGGTAGACAGCTCCAAATGGTGCTCTTGCCCTAAACTATGGCTCCGAATTACCTTCAAGAGTTCTAGAGCAGTTAGTGTTCTACCCATAGGATAACACACACAATGATGGGTCTGCTGGACCCTGGTTATATTTAGAAGCCACATTTCAATGCTGTTACTGCTGTGTCCATGATTGCCATAAGCCCACAAAGACTTTCATTGTACCTCAGTGCTACCATACTTGAGCATGTCCACTTCACTCCTCTCTGCCTCAGTTTTCTTGTAGCTTGTAGTTTCCTGTAGTTAGAACACTCTGGTTTTCTCTAACAGCTTAGTCACAAGGACTGGGAAAAATGTGTATTTATATCTAGCCTCGTCATTAGGGAAACGGCGCCCCTAAAAGCATGTGTCCTTCTGAAGTCATTCTTGTTTATGAAGGACAGTACATTAGTTCTGTTGAGGGGAACAAATGACTCAGTTACCGTGGTAACTGCTGAAGTCCTGGAAGCCCAGGACTGTGGAAACTATGCCCTAACGATCTGTTAGATGCAAAATAAATGGCATGTTTTAATTAATTTGATTCTGTATAAAACTCCCAGGATGAAGTACCAAAGGGTCAGAGCTATTAGGCGATCCTGAAGACTCCTTCAGGGAAGAGGGTAAAAAGAGACGAGCAACGGCAACCAGATAAGGTGCATGGGGGAGGGGCAGGTCAGTGTGTCCCAGGTCAAACTCTGGATATTTGGCTAAGGATGTTTCCCAGGGTGACATATGGCCCTGGAATTTTAGAAGATGTTCAATTATCTTGTAATGGCCACTACTTTCAATAGTCTCACATTGTGATTCAGAAGGTCCCAAACATTTTCTAGCAGAAACCCAGGCATTGAGGAGAGACCAGATCTGTGGCCAGTAGGCAAACTTGCACTAAAGTCGGGGAGAGGACAGGAAGGGAAAGGCTAACAGAGGTGGCAACTTTATTTTAACACCCAGCAGTACTAGACTCTAAGATGCAACCACAAAACACAGTAATGGACATTGTTCAGCCCCAAAGTCCTTGGTTTATCATGTTCATTTTTTTGAGGTGTGATGAAGGGCCGAAGAGAGAGGTTTTCTAAGGAAGACAAATATAGAAATTATAAAAATAAGCAGAATTTATATCTACATGACAAAAAAGTTCCTATTCTTGTAGTATGTGACTAACAAAACATTTCTAGTATACAAAGAGCTCTTACAAATCAACAAGGAAAACTCAATTGAAAAACAGGCAGAGATGTGAACAGGAATTGAACAGGGATTGTAGTTTTTCTGTAGTTAGAACACTATGGTTTTCTCTAACAGCTTAGTCACAAGGACTGGGAAAAATGTGTATTTATTCAATAAATGTATGACAGATGATGGATCCCAGGGAAAGTCAGCTAAATACAATTAAAGCAATAATCAGGCATCACTATTGAGGTACCATTGTAACTTGGATGACAAAATTTGAATATAGTGTTGACACTCACTCCTGGGAATGGAATTAAGAACAAAAGCACTCTCATTTATTTCTGAAGGAAATATGAATTACTACAACATTTTGGGAAGGTAGTCAAGCAGTGTTTATTAAAGACTGGTGGTAAGTGTGGTGTGGTAACATACACCCAAAGAGGTGGGATCCTATATTTCTTAATTACTTATAGTGTTGTAAACCATTGTTGCCTTAATTAAAAAATATATAAAAATTCATTCACCCTTTGACCTAAGAGTCACATTTACCAGAATTCGCTGAGCAGAAATAGATGCACCAATATATATATAAAAAAATATGTATGAAGACGTTTAGTTTAACATTGAATATTATAGAATATAAACTTGATTCACTTCTAGGTCTATGAATATATAAATAGGAAAATGGGTAGTTAAATTATGTTATACCTATTCTACGGAAATTTATGAATTTACTAAAAAAAAGACTTAGAAAGATGTTCACTATACATTAGTTTTTAAAAGTATACTTCAGAGTAATGTATGGGATATGATATCATTTTTAGAAAATGTTTACAAAGTAAAGATTTTGTGTGTGTGTGTGTGTGTGTGTGTGTGCGCGCGTGTGTATTACATAATGGTATAGAAAGATATTCATCAAATTACAGAAAGATTCATGACAGGAGTGGTAGGAATGAGAAGGAGGAGTGAAACATTACTTTTCCTTATTGCATATTTATCTATCTCTGTATTATTTGACTTGCTACAATAAGGATTCAATAAAACAACAAATATGCTAAATAAAATAGAAATGCTGAAGAGCAAACAACAAAAAATGATACCAAGTTCCAGCAGCTTTTCCAGTCAGGCTCTTCAGATCTTAAGCCAACCAGTGACAAACCCAGGGTCCCCCATGGCACCTCTCACATAGTTGACGCTCAACAAGTGTTTGTTGAATGAATGAACATCAAACATTCAAAAAGATGTACTGAATGTGGTTGAAAGGTATAATTTCAGGATCCAAGGAAAGGTTTATCCTTACTCCTCCCATCTCTGTCCTTTAAGGAAACAAAAGCTAAACATCTGGAAAATTGATACAGTTTGAAAACCTTCAGAGGCCCATTAGAAGCTTTGAGCATCACAGCAAAGTTTCTTACTGAAGTTTCTTACTGAGTTTCTTACTGAAAAATCTGTGGGTCTTAGCCAATGCGTGGGCCTACCTGAGAGGAATGTAGCTGATTCTATTTCATTTGGGGGAGAAGACAGAGAATTCGTCACCTTTCTGACATACTGTAACTCTGCAAAGTTGTTCTAAACTCTTCTCTAAACCCAGGAAATTTTATGTAGTCAAAACACTAAACACACATACACATAACAATATGCTGTATGTTTATATGTCACTTTGATGCTTAAGCAAGTGAGGATACATAAAATCTGCATATTATCTGCTGTTTCTTTCACACTGTTTGAGACAATACATACATATATTCAAAATGCACAGTCTATCACTGCATTTGCAAAGGTTTTTCATAGAGATCTATTTACATATCTGGTATCTATTTATGTATTCCTCTCCCCCTCAAGACTGCCACCTCCTAGAAGTCCAGGACTATGATGTCTTCATTTGCACACATTATAGGTACTCAGTCACTCAACTGATGAATGGATGGATGAGGGAAAATTAATCATTATTCATTCATTTATGCAACAAACTTACTGAGCACCTATGATGTGCTGGATACTTCTGTGGACAAAAGGGTCAAAGTCCCTGCCCTCATGGAGCTTACATTCTAGTAAGTTTACATCTAGTAATTGCTGGTGGCCTATGAAGAAAAGCAGAGCAGAGTGAGGAGATCAGGGTCATGAGGGAACGTCATTAGCTTGGGTGGTCAGAGACGGCTTCTCTGAGATGGTGACATTTAGTGAAAGAGCTGAGTGAAACGAGGGAGTAGATCCATAATGTTTATACCTGGAGTGGAACATCCTTGGCTGAGGCAAGAGCAAGGACAAAGACCCTGTGCTAGGAAGCTGGAAACAGCAAGGATGCCCATGTAACCACAGCACAGTGAGAGTGAGTGAAGTCACAGTCAGAGGCAGAGCCAGATCCTATAAGAGTTCTTAGGCCATGGCTTTCATTTGCTTAGGTACCACAAGGATGTTGGGAGCAGGTACACAACCATATTTTCTCAAGAAGGATTGGTTAATGGTGTAGTGGAGTGGAGGACATTATATTATTATATAAGGTCTCAGGGCTTCACTCTAGCACTTTCACCTTTGCTCCCTCATAGCTTTCCCTTTTCTTTTCCATCATCATCTTTACAACCTTCATGTAAAATGTTCTACCTTTTAAAAAAGAAATGCAAATCAAAACCAAAAAAAACAAAAAACAAAAAAAAAAAAACAAAACCACAATGAGATACCACCTCACTCCAGTAAGAATGGCCCACATTAAAAAACTGAAACAACAAATGCTAGAAAGGATGTGGAGATAAAGGAACCTTTTTACACCACTTGTGGGAATGTAAACTGGTCTAGCCATATACGTTGTTTGACTTAGGATTGCTTTTGGTTTTGCTGCTTGTTACTTATTGTTTCTGTAATGCTTTTGTAGTAAACAAGTATGATGCTTCCTGAGGAGATGAGAGTTGAAGAAATGATGGGAGGAGGATTCAAATAGCAGGTATTTGCTCTCCTTAGCTGTCAGGACAGAGGTGACCCTGCTATAATCCCAAGGTACAGGTAGAGTTCTCAGGAGGTATTAAAAGGCCTCTTTAAGGCTATTCCTAAAGCTGAAACCTCTTTTCAGTGACAAGCATCATTCAAGCTGTAAGGCAGGTCAGTTCCCAGAACAGAGGTAGCATGCAGGGCTGCAGCAATTTCCCTGAAGTGGCAACGGAAATGCAATTGACCCAGGGAGGTGGGAAGAGGCAGCCTGGCCTGCAGCTACATTCCAGGGGGGCACATCCCCTCACCTGGGCCAGAGTAGGCCCATCGTCCATGTAGAGAACCCAGAACCCAGTTTAGACTTGTCATAGATTTATGAACACTCTGCCCAGTTGTTTCACAGGGCTTCATCTCATGGAGCCTGCTTCATCATACAAATGATGAACATGGAAAGTACTGGAGGAGTTGGTGGAATACAGGATCTTAAAAGAGGGAGGGGAGAGTGTGTATCTCGTGTCAACCTCCCTTCCCAGTCTCTGATCTGTGGTGCTAAACATGCACAATGGAAGGGAGTTTCTTTTCTGACAGTGGACATAAATATATAACTTCAGAGAGATCTCTGTGCTCTTATGTGCTCTTATGATCATTGCAACACTATTTACAACAGTCAAACTATGGAAACAACCTAAAGTGTTCAAAGAGATAGGTGTGGATTAAGACGATGAAGTATATTTACATAATGGAATACTACTCAGCTATAAAACAAGATGAAATCTTGCCATTTGCACAACATGGATGGAACTGGAGAGGATTATGCTAAGCAAATAAGTCAGAAGGTGAAAGACCAGATGATTTCACTCACATGTTGAATATAAAGAAAAAAAAAAACAGAGGAACTGACAAATGTAAACCAAAACAAACTGTTGAAATCTGACTGTAGAACTGAGTATCCCAGAAAGGAAAGGTTTAGGGTAAGGCACAAAGGCGGTAGGGGGCCCAATGGACTATGGTTGAGGTTTATGGGTGCTTAGGTGGTACATGTGGTACCTAGGGAACAAACATTTACCCCTAAACCATAAACAGTACTGTAAATCAATGTAACATAAATAAAAAACTTTAAAAACTCTCTTCATTACCCAATCTGGTATTGCCAATAGTTTTCAGAAATCCTACTTAGTCTGAAGAAACTATCAGCCCTACCCATATTTCCCTGCTGTCACTGGCTCCCCTCTCCTACCTCTCATGATTTTGTGTTACTTTGCTAGTAGCCACACAATGAAACAAAAGAATTTTCTTGCAACCCTCTTATTACTATGCCTATCTCCTCAGCTTTGCAACAAAGTGGAAAGCAAATCCAGAAAGGAGAAGTTGGTCACCTACACTTTGACCTTAGAAAGTTCTGGCTGTTGGATACTAGATCTGAGACCTATGATACAGCATTTATTTTCCAGGTTGCCCTAAGCCCAGCCACAGTCACCCCCACTTAGCCTGCTACACCTGAAAAAAAAAAAGAAAGAAAAGAAATTATATGACTCATGCCCAGCTCTGCAATATTGAAATTGGTCAACTCAGCCAAATTGACTCTTGTGATTTTTAATAAGCTGCATTGTTGACCAGTATTGGGAGTATTTGAACCCCTAATGGAAAGTTCTCTTTCAAGGATGATCAAAATTTTTTTCTATTTGCATAGTAAGTCAGTTCACAAATGCATATTTAAAAATTTCTTTGTTTTAAAAATAAAACAAGTAATAAAGTCTTCAACTGCTTGGTTATTAACCTACATAACTTCTAAGGGTCCTTTTCAACTCTAAAACCCAGTGATTTATTTAAGTTGTTTTTGTCAATTTCCCACTATTTTGTTGAATTACTTCAGACAATAATAATACCTCAAGCTTTTATAGCATTTTATAAAGTGTTTATAAAATGCTTTCCATTCATTATCTTATCTGACCTTTCATACAACGCTGTGAATAATGGCATTTATTATTATTTCTGTTCTCAAAAGAAGAAATGGATGCTCAAAGAGCCTAGACAAGGTCATTCAACTAAAATAATGGAAGGGCTTAACTATAAACTATCAGGTAAGTTTTAGGACTGGATTCAAGTCCAGACTATAATTAACTGGTTGCTTGGTCTTAAGTAAATTACTTGCTGAGCTTCATTATCTTAATCTGTATAAGGGGTTAGTTAGCTGCATGATCTCCATGGTCTTTCAGAGTCTAAAATCCTATAATCCTGCCATTCTAAGTGGTTCCACTCTCGGGGGCCTCATACATCCACCTAAAAATAAGGAACAAGATGAAGCACCCAGGAGAACTGAGATTAAAAACAATGAGTTTAGCACAAATATACAAAACACAAATATACTAAAGGAGGGGATTGTGATCAAAAACTCAGCACATGGTCACATAATATCTTCCATTATTGTGTGAAAATGCCAGAACTCACACCTTCCAATGACATTTAATTAATATCTTTGTCCTTTCAACACGATGAAAACCAAGCCAGAACGTGCTTTTGGCTTATTTCTTTTAGATACCACATCTAGCTCATGCCTTTCTCCTGAATTGGAGCACTCAATTTGAGACATCTGAGTCTCCCTTGTGGAACGTTCATACTCATCTCTTCTCGCTGTGTGATCTGAAAAAGTGACACACAGCCTAAACTTCGCAGGGCACATCAAAGCCATAGAGAAGCTAATACCTATGAAAGCATCAAAGTTTATCTTCCATCCATTCCCTTTCTAACAGGCAGGAGACTACCGAGTTCATAATGACTTTGTTCCCTCTGCTGTGATTGTCTCTTTGGGGAGATTCAGTGGTTTATCACCATTTGGGGAGCCCTGTCTAATTCCTTAGCCTCACTTGGCTCTGGTTGTCTTGGAACAACTCTAGCTGAGTGTTCCAAAGTATTGAGACTGCACTGAGCTTTTTATCTGTGTTTCATTACTGCAACGGTTCTATTATCATCCCCTTTTTACAGCTGGGGTAACAGAGGCAGAGAGAGGTTAAATAACCTCCCCCCAGGGTATATGGCTAACAAGTGGTAGAGTCTGGGATTCAAACCCAGACTTGTTGACTCCAAGCCTATGGTAGTCTTCACCACCATGCTGCTCCCACTTACCCGCTAAGTCAGGCAAAGGAGAGATCTCAGAGGAGTGAGTTCTCTAGGCACTGAATTGCCCATCACTGCCAGCATTCAAGCAGAGGCTAAGCCTCACTTGGCTTCAAATTCTAAGATCTTTTGACTATAAGCCCTCTAACCTCCCCCATGAGTACTTTTCTATCTATTCATGACCTTCCTCTGTCTTCCTGATACAAGGAAGAACTTTCCTCTTTGTTTCCATTACACTGATTATATTTCTGTTACAGTATACCACACTGCACTACAATAAATTATGTTCTTACTCCTCCAGAAAGGCTTGCAAACTGACTATCATTGGTGATTCCTAATAATAAACATGTTTATTTAGGCATAGTTATCATTTTACAACAAATAGATGGGGTAGGCCCTTCCTGTTTTTACAGTTGCCCTCACTCCCCACAGTCTTACCCCTGCCAGGTCACACATGTCATTATCTGACTGGCCTCTGATGGGATTTAAGATATAACCTCTATAAATATTTCCCATGCCTTGCTCATTTTAGAATCCTCCATGCAACCTAGTGCAGTGCCAGAAAAAGAGCTCAGTAGATGTTTGATGAATGAACAAGTGAATGAACAGGTGAACACATGAAAACTACCAGGCAACCTCAATATCCACTGAGCACAAAGGTGGCAGATAAGGCAGCAACTCATTGGGCAAATTCCCAAAATGGGAGCAGCCTTAATCTCTTTACGCCTGTTAACTCAATTTATAAAGCAGATATGATAATACTTACCTACTTCTCACCAGGGTGCCACATGAAATAATTAGTTATCGTTGTAAGGCATTATCTGTACTAAGTGGAAGATATTAGTCTGACTGTGAATGCTCAGCTTTGGGCCGCCAATGAATCCACTTTAAACAGAGCAGGCAAACTAAACTCCAAGATTTACCCGGTTTGGGGCTCTGCAAACATCCACCTTCCAAACCAGGAATTGTAATCTCTTTCTCCGAAACTTTTTGTCTCTCTGTCCCTCTATCCTTTTCCTGTGGGTGTGCCATTTCTCTGTGTGTCATTTCCCTCTATCGCTCCTCTTTCTTGTTCACGCTCTCACTCGCTCTCGCTCTCCTCTCATTAGAAACTAATGTTTGGGTAGAAGGTGAGACACATTGATCAAGTGAGCCAGGATTTTTCAACTGTGCAAGTTGCAAGGTAACTCTTGGAGAGTGACCAGGGGTAGTGAGTGCTCCCTCCATATTCCAGGAATGTTCTCTTTCTTGATGTAGGAGTTGGGTGCACAGGTGAAAGTCAATTGAGCTGTGCACTTATTATTCATACACCTTTTCTGGTGCATGTTGTATTTCAATAAAACTTTTTTAAAAAGGAAAAAAGGCAATTCAGTCTAATGCATCTAAAGGGGTGCGATCACATACCTCTCAATCATATACAGTGCTATAAACCAATGCCATTATAAAAAAATAATTTTAAATAAGGTAAAATAAAGAGTAAAAGAAAACATTCCCCTTCCCTTGCTAAAACCTACAGCCCTTTTCCCACTCATTTCAGGACTTTTACCAGTCACCAGCTCTCTGGGGCAGACTTCCTCACAAGTCCACTCCATGATAATCACTAGATAGCCAGCACTCTTGTTCTGAAACAGAAGATTGCCTCGCTCACTGTGCCAGTGGTTATTAGCACAGTCTCCTTCCATTTCCTGTACCCCAGACCCAGGAAGTCCTGCCATAGCCAAGGACTCCTTCTCACAGTCAGGCACACACCAAAGCTATCAGCCTGGTCCCTTGGCAGCTCGGCTTCAGGCAAGATTTGTTCCCTTGTTTGTCTGGAGCTTTGGTTTTAATTTGCAATGTTTGCTTAATCTACTATTAGTTGTGCTGAATTTAATTTAACTCATTGTAGCAATTCATTTCTTTCAATCTTTTATTATTGGGTATCACTCTTAACTTGTAAGTGATTTTGTCTTCTCTAATCATCATGTTCGAATCTTTCTGTTGGCCCAGTTACTCCGCCTTACATATAACATCTGCAATTAAATATAAATGTATGTATATATATTCTATATATTCTATTCTATTATATATATAATAGTCCTTTTAAGAGTCTCCTAGCCTATACACACACATGCACGTAAGCACGCAAGCATGAAAACATGTAAATACTTATGCATTTAATATGTATGTGTATAGTATACATATACATACATACACACATTTATATTAATTGCAAGAAGGGCAAAGTGATGAGAAAGCTGAATGATATCTATATCCTTGATTTTTTCATTAGCTTCTGTATTGTAAATGATATCAGGCAAAGTGATGACAAGGTGTTACTTCTTCCCCCTGCCATTGTCAACTGGTAGATGGAGAAACTACAGTAGCCAGACAGTCCCTTTATCTTACTATAAATATACAAAATCAAAACCAAACACATAATAATTATATTTAAAAATTAAAACAAACAAGAAACAGCCGAGAATATCTCTAACCTGGGTAGGATTATTTGGATGTTTGTGGTCATTCTGATACATATCAAGAAGTAATCATGGGCTCTTCATGATTTAATGAAAAAGTAGCTCATCTGGTATACCTCCTGTAAATTACTCTTTCTATAAAAATTTACAAATATATAATAAGTGTGTTTTTCAAAGGAAGCTTAGTACTTTTTACTGAAGACCTTTTAACCTTAGATCAAGGCTTCTTAAAAGTACAAACTGCATCCCACATATACCAAAATACTAGTATTTCTCATATTGCAATCAATTCAGCTTATTCCAAAATCCCTGAGGGGGAAAAAATTACCATACTTAAAAGCAAGCTGATGGTCACCAATTTCAGGGAACATTTCTCTAATATAATTGGGTAACACCAGATAATACATAACATGTGGATCCAAGTACACACAAAGCACTAAGTCCCATGTCTGGACGATAATAAATACTGGTCAAAGACACAAAGTAATGAGAATAACACTGACTATAATAGAATCTTTTATGATTATCCATAATATCCCACCTAGCTCAACTTCCTTATCTCTATGGTGAAACATGCCTCCAGGCTGTGTCTTTCTGAAGCTTACATTTCCAAGTAGAGTAAGTGAGCTCTAGGTATAGAACAGGATTTGTGACCTCTGCAGCCAAACCCACCCTTAGTGTAAACCTGAACTTAGCCACAGAGATCTCATGTAGGGAGTGACCCTTACAAGCCCTTAAAAATAGCCCTCAAGCATCCAAGCTTTGTAGGACAATTTTCACCCAATTCTAACACTCTAACCAGACCATCCACATTGTGTCAACCGTGTAGAAGTTACCTGGAAAGACCCACAAGGACCCAAATCACACCTGCTATTTCTTTATCTTCAAATTCCCAATGAAACTAACCTTAAACTAACCTTATAAAGGCTGTGGCATTTCTTTTAGGGCATCGTGATGAGGTTGACATATGTGGCGAGACTTAGGGAAAACTGCTACATTTCAAGTTAACTAAAGTGTGAGAACCTAACCTTGTATTGGCTCAATATCTATGTCTTCATTTACAAAAATAAAAAGGCAGATAATGGATTGGATATGCCAGATCCAGAATTTTGATCTACTGACTAGGTAGTGACCCCCCTCCAAATCAAAAGCAAAAAGCATACTGCTAGATGATAATATAGACATTGTATAGTTATTGATTATACAGATATAGAAGATGTAGATATACAGAGATAATTATACATGATATGCAGATAGAAACAAAGCTATGAAATAGTAGGACTATATCCTATCAGCTCTGTTATTCTCCATTAAACTATCTGGCTGATACTTGTACAGGAGATATTTAACATCTAATTTTGGAGATGACAGCCATGAAACATTAAATAATACAATAATCTTCGTGTATAAGCTGTCAAAAGGAAGTATATGAGAAAGGGTTAAGTTTACCACATGGATTCATGGCGACTTTGCCATTTCTCTAAGTAAAGGGTCAGCTAACTAGGCCCCTGAGCAAAGTCATCTCATTACCTATTTTTATAAATAAATTTTTCTTGGAACACAGCCATTCATTCATTTATGTATTACCTGTCGCTGCTTTCATTCAACAATGGCTGGGTTGAGAACCTGAAAAAGAGATTATGGTTCATGTATTTACTCTGTCCTACTACTGGAAAAGTTTGCTGATTCCTGATGCAACAACAAAGGTTTCACAAAGGGAGTTTAAAAAATACAAACTTAATCTTGAGGGATGGATAGGCAATGAATAGGGAGAGGACTCTCCTAGCAAGATGAAGATATTGAGCATTTATGCGGAAATGGGCCTCAGCCCTGCAGGTTAGTGAGGAGAATGTGGACGATGAGATAGGTTGAATTTGCACAAACCAATAATCACAGACATCTAGCCCAAGAAGACTGATCTCGATTCTCCAGCCATTACTGAGAGTTTCTGAGCAGAGACTTGACAAAATGAAAGTGAAGATTTAGAGAAACCCAATCAAGTTGTGGTGTTTTGGGTGGCCTGAGATTCCTAGCACAGGACACTGACACCCTGGGGCAGCCCAGAAGCTGTGGGAATGGGCTTAAAGCCATGAGTAAAGGAGACAGCAGGAAAAACTGAACCACATGATGGAGTGACCATTGGGTTTGGGGATGAGGAATGGTGCAATCAAAGGTGCTGCAGGGCTTCCAACCTAGGTGACCCCACACCTGACCTCTGCATAGTCAATGCAGTGGTACGTGCCACTTTGTGAGTAAACAGTTAAAGGCTCATCTGAAAGTTTCATGCTATGAATCAAGTCCAAAGTCATTCTAAAGTACAGGGTGAACGATTTTAGTGATTTTTTTCTGTTCCCCCCTACCCCTCACTCTCTCGAATCAATGTAACACATTGACTCATTCTCTGTATTCCATGGAAGGAGAAAAGCAGCAGTTTGTTGCTTCTCAAAGTTGCTCTGACAGGTCAATACCCTGTCATCACTAATCCTGTAAACCACAACAGACTCCATTTTAAAGACTTCAAGTAAATAGGTGGCTATTATCATCTTTCGAGGAGTTTCTCTATCTATTCTCCTTTTCATGTTACAGACATCCTAACAGTAAGTCTGAAAATCACAGTTCTGACAGGCAGATTGGGAATTTCAAGTCAGTTCATCATTGTCCTGCACTGGCTGTAAAGAAGAAGGTTCCAACAGCTTTAGAACATCCATTTGGTTCCCTTGAAAATAGACAGGACTGCTCCCCACGACTCCTGGGTTACAAGGCTCTCCTCTCCCACACGACAAGCAGCATCTCCCATTGCAAAGTGCTGGACATCGTTCTGGGAACCCTTTGCCCAGATACTCATTAGTACTGCATTAGTCTGTAAACTCAGAGCGAAACGCCTAGTTCAACTCACTCTTACTTGATGTACTTGAAAGGTCTGGTGAATTTATGGCAGGATAATGTGGAGCCCAGCACCTATTTATGAGTTGATCATTTGTACCGAACCCCCTCAAAGTGCCGAAGGTTACCATTCACCCCGGGCCTGCACTAATGCCACTCGAAGGCCAACAAAGCCAAGTGCATGAAAGTTAAAAGCATTAATAAAAGTGTGACTTATAAATTACTTCATCTTTGTCACCCTTTTTGAAATGGGGTGAGAGAGGCCAGGGTAAATTTATTTTTTAAGTGCTTTCTGAGACCTGAACGGGTCAGGCTTGAAATGCTGTAGTCTATAAATCATTCTTTGTGGATCTGAGAGATGCTGCTGCATCATAACATTAACAAATATTGATTTATTTTATCATTTGCAACTGTTTATGGAAAAACAGACATCTAATACATGAGGGGGGAAGAGAAGCAAATACTTATTTAGGGCAATGTAGTCAATTAACACTTCCCGTGGCAAGGGAGAAAAAGGAAAATGGCAATGGATTTCAGCTTATCAGGGAGTTCATGGCAAGGTGATTTTCATTAGGTTAGGTGACATTAACTCAGCCCCTACCCCAATACCACAGAGATGGATGTATTTTGTGCTAAGCAATTTTACATATAAATGCACATATAAGAGGTTCTTTCATCAAACGGCATCATTATATGATACTGTCCAAAGCTCTTATGAGACTCGGACCCCCTGCTCTTTCAGCAAAGGTTCAGTAGGGGTTTCAGATATCTAGCAACTCTGCTCAACTTTTAGTCAAAGCATTAAAGAAACAGACACCCACATGCAATTCAACCACAGGTTCAGAAGAGATTTCTTTTGGGTCCCTGCTGGTGTAATAAAGGATTAATACCAAATGCATTCAAAGAAAAGGAAATAGAAATGTATGCTGTGTTGGAGAGTATTCATGGCTCTGCAGCTCTTTCTCAAAACGTGCTCCAGAATTGGCTTCAAATTTTAATTGCTTGCCATTTGGACAGTGAAGAGATGGATATTGATTATTCAGAGAAGTTCAGGACGTTCCAGAATTTCATTGACAAAAAAACACACAATGACTAAGAAAACCTGATCTGCACTCCTGACTATGACTAATGCACGTAAACTATGGAGGGATGGTCTTTAAAATAACCATAAAATAGTATACTTGTTTTAGGGATCTATATAAAGAGATTGATCTCCATGCTCAAGCAAGTCTCCCAGGCAACTAAATGCTTCTTAGAACTGGAGACATCTGGTATGCCACGGAGCCAGTCACTGATATGCAGTGAATTACCAATGGCATAGGAATGCTGTGGTTCCTTCTGTCTGGAAAATGATTTTCCAATGACAGTAATAGCTGAGATTAGATAGAAGCAGAAAGGCTCAGTCAAATGTTATGCAAGGAATCCTACCAGAGAAATTTGTCATGTGATTCCCATGGCAATATGCTCAGTCATTGTTTTTCCCCATAGACAGCCATAAATGTCTCTTCTGCTTTAGGAAATAAAGCCAATAGCACATTGTGCAGGTATATGGATCAGAAGCGACCTTTTGCAGCATTTCTAAAAAGTCAAGGGACCAAAACCCCACATATAAACTTTCAAGGAATTAATCCTTATCCTTTCCAATATCTTTGTTACTTACCTGACGTAGTTGGGTGGTCATTGGCAAATCACAAATCCTCTGAGCCTCAGAGTCCTCAGCTATAAGATGAGAGTTACCCCCACCTATCAGAGTCATAACAACTTAAATAATGTGTTAACGTGCCTGCCTGGCATGGTGCTGGCATGTAAGTAAGGGGCACTCAAAAGAGGTGGTGTGCCTAGGACAGTGCCTGGACTGTGCAATCTGAGTTATGAGGAGACTGGGCCACACTATGTACCCTTTGCCACTGTCTAAATGAACGCCTGGAATTTTAGAGCCATGTTGGGTACATATGTCGCCCTGTTGCCCACAGCAGACACATAACTGAGAGAAGACAGCTGTCAGGGTGCTGGGCACTGGAAGACATCCAAGACATTCTAGTCTGAAATGCACATCAATAGGCTCACCTTTGCCGATGACTGTTCGTACACTTCTGAAGTACACAGATATCCTAGGCGGCACGTGTGAAGAGGAGATACATACTGAAGACTCCCTGCCTGGGGACTCCAGATGTTTGAAGGCCATTCCTCTACATCTGCTTTTGAACACCACCGAAGTGGTGCCTTCTCAGGGAATGCCACACTTGTCCCTTCAGGTGATCTGTTGCCCTACAGAAAGATACCTCTGTTGCCATCGTTACGGACTGGCTCGATGACATGTAAGCAGAATGTTCTAACAGGACCCAACACCAGCCCAAGTTAGATATTGTCTTGCCTTGTAGAGCATGCCCTACAAACATCTATTTTCTCTTTCTCTTTTAAGTGTGCTCACATCAGGGAAGGACTGGGAATGAGAACCCCCATATTGGACCTCTGATTCCCACTCACTCCACCACCCCAGGCTGGTTGTTTCCTTCTCTAGGGCGCAGGAGATGCATTACAGTGCAATCACACTAGGTTTCTGTCAGGTAAGAAGCCTGCATTTCAAAGGGAGAATTATTCATCCCAAATTCACCATGTTACAACTTTTGTAAAAGACTCCAGAACACAATTAATACCACAATTGCACCTTAACTCGGAATTTTCCACTTGGTGGCTTTTCTTGGGTTGGCGGTCACTAAAAAGGCAGCTTTTGCTATCTTTTTTTTTTTCTTTTTAATTAAAAATTACCAAAGGAGGCTATAAAGCTTTTCTTTTAGGTGCTAATGTCCAGTTGAGTTCTGCTCAGCATAGGTACTGAAGTTTCCCCAAGTAGAAAGGAATTGTTTTTGGTCATTTATTGGAAAGTTTTGCACCTGGCAGTTGTAGCTGAGTTCAAGTTGGAAAGAAAAAATAAGGTTCGAAAGAAAGTGCCACAATGTGGCATGAAGCACAACCTATACATTTGAACTGTTATCAGAGGGAGCCACAGCTGGGAGGCCATGACACTTTTAGATATTGAGAGTAACAGTAGTCAAAAATTTATATTCCTTAAAATATTTATTAAGCATACAGTGCAAACTCTTAGCGCCAAGATACCAAGACCAGGGTAAATGAATAATTGAATGAGTTCATACATTCATTCTTCTGGCAAATTTTTATTGAGCACTTACTATATGTCAATCACTAGAATATGTGCTAGGGAAGTAATTGCACAAAAGCAAACCTGATTTCTGCACTTACAGAGTTTAGAGTCTAGTGAGAGAGGCAGACATTAATCATCTAATCATAAAAGTCCATTGGAAATTGCACTGACTTGCTTCTATGCAGTACATGAAGCTTTGAGTACTTAAAATAAGGGCGTTTTTAAAATGAGGGAGTCGGAAAAAAAAACTAAGATCTTATGTCAATGAGTCAATTTAGCAGGGAGCAGTAAGGGGAAAAGTAATGCAGACGGGGGAACAGCATACTCAAAGAAAGAGAGCACAGTGTTTGAGGAACAAAAAGAACAGAAAGACCAAAGTAGAGGGAGGAAGGGAAAGCCTGATAAGAGTGATGAGATGGGTACACAGTGCTATCCCTGGATCCCTCTATCCCTCAGGGTAAGATAATGAAAGATAGCAGAAGCCATGGCCAGAAAGAATAAAGTAAGTGGTGAGCAAAAGTTTGCACAATGCAGGAACAGTGGTCAGAATCTAACAAAAGACTTCAAGAAGATGGCTGCCTCTGAACAGTGTCGAAAATAAGGGTTAGTCAAATTCTGCCACTGCTGGGTTTTGTTTAGTTGTTGTTGTTGTTTTAATTAAATTGTACTGGAACACATCCACACCCATTTGTTTATAGAGGGTAAATGCACAACAGCGGCAAAATTGAGCATTTGCTATAAAGAACAACAGACCCATAAAATTGAAAATATTCACTATTTTCTGCCCTTGACACAGAAAATTTGCTGAACCCTGATCTAAAAGGATGAGAAAGATTTAAACTCATGGGACTAGAGGGAAAGTGTGCTAATACCTACTGCCTCTGACAACTGAAAGGAGGTGTGACGCTCTGACTGAAAGAAGAGGGCAAGGCACAGCACAGCTATTTTTAAGGACCTTTAGAAGTCACTCAAGACAAGGTTTACCATTTAGGCATATAACACTGCACAGAGTAATTAGAGTCAGAAAAGTTGATTATACATCCATCCGTATCTCCCAAAGTGTATTCCCTGAAAAGAATCACACAGATGTGACCCTCAAAACAGACAAACAAAAACATGGTGCTTAAATAAGTTTGCAAAATAAAGTTGAACCAGCTTCTTTATTGCAGGACTTATGAGGATCCGTATAAGACATGATGAGGGTCTTATACATGCATTGCTTAAGAGGGACTTACATATGCTTTGTAGAACCCCAGGAGAACAAAGAATTTAACTGTGCATCTCAAATTTCTAGGATCACAGACTTGCCCAACAACAAACTTGTCAGGTCAGAATTGCTTGAAGCACACTTTGAGAAAACGCTCCTCTGAACTTAATAAAGCAAATTCTCTTTGCCTAATTTTCTCCAAAACAATATCAGAAAGGTAATTCCTTTCAACATAACTGCAAAACTGTCTTAGCTATAGCAAACTAGAAACCTGTGGGTACATGGGGAGTAAAACCCCACCACCCTCAACCTCTCTAATTCCTCCCATACAAACCCTTAAATTCTGTTTCCATTTTCTATTTAAAAAAAGAAAAGAGGGGCTCCCTGTTGGTGCCACGGGTTTAGCGCAGCGCTGTGGAGCTGTCAGCAGCTGCGAGTGCATGTTTGATGCCTGGCCAGGGAGATTCCCACATGGCACAGCAGACTTTTCCTGCCTCGCCTGCTGCACCCTTTAGCAGAGTATTTCGGTCGATCTGCCTGTTCTGCTCTCCACTCTGTCTCTGGTGAATCCTCTCACGGCCCCACACCTCTGGCCTGCACCCCAGCTTGTGTGCAAAAATAAATAAAACTTTAAAAAAAAAAGAAAAGAAAAACCCCATGTTTGGGATTCCCTGACTGTTTTAAAGCTTCTAGCATTTGCCTCTCTTCTGTCTTCCACGAACTGTCAACATCAACAAATTTAACTTGGTTCAAAATTTCTAAATTCAAAGCATAAGTTTATGAGAAATAAATGAATGTATTTAACTTCTTGAATTGACTGTCTTACTGCATGCCAATTTTTTTTAAATGTTGCAAAAGATATCCTCCCCCCCCATCAGTCAATATGCAAATGAACTATATAATCTGCAAACTCAAAGTCTATAAGGAATTAGTCATGGATAAGACAGTCAACACACATACTGTTCTCAGGTTCACCATCTATCTCTATGCACTGAAGAAATGGATCCAGGTATCTGGTAGACCAGTGACTGGCTCAAAGACTGACATTATCCCTTAGAATGCAAATCCTAATAGTTCCCTTTTCTTCCAATCACTGCCTACAGAAAGCCAATAAAAATTTTCAAAAGCAATCACAAATATCTACAAACATTCTAGACCCTCTGTAGGCAAGCAACTCCCAGGGTATTCACAGCCCTGGAGAAATGGGCCAAATTTTCCATTCTCACGGCTAAAGGGATTTGAAAAGGGCAATGGAAAAATCACACCATTGATGGTGAGTATCCCTGAAGGCAAAGTCCTATTTCCGAGTCTGGTACTGACATCCAGAAACAGCCAGCCATGTGTCCACTCTGAGGTCGTCACATATTGGCAGAGAATCCCTGCAGGGCTGAAGCAGCCCTGGGGGCTCCGGTGAGAGGTGCTAAATAAATTAGTGCCATCGTTTATTAGAGCATTAGAAACAGATGGGAATGGGCCAAATGACAGCTGGAAGAGTGAGGTTTCAGCAGATGAGTGTATGCAGCACTCAGAGATTCATCTACATGATACTGATGAACAGTAACTGAAATAGCTTTCCTACTTCCATCTACAGACTCTAGAGCTTCCTGAAAATTCTTCCCATGACTTCCTCTCCTTCACATAGATAGTTAATCTAATATCTAATTATAAGATAATTGGCAATCCCACAACGTTCTCTTATAAAACTCTCCTACCAAGAATGATTTTTTTCAGCTCATTGCTCTTTGCATCCACAAGGGAGGTAAAAGGGAGGAAGAGAAGGAGGCCAAGAGGAAATAGGGTGAGAAGTGGGAGGCAGAGGGGAAGGGGAAAAGATTGCTTACTATAGACCCTCCTTTGGGGACAGGGACAAACAGTAGGACTTCCATTTTCTCCATCTGGCTAGAATGACTCTCCTTGACTATAGTTTCATCTGCTTTTGTAGCATTCTTGAAGCCATTTGTTTTTGTTCCATATGGTACCATGTTGTGTCTCTGCTATATTCTGAGGCTACCCACAGTTCCTACAGAATTCTCATTTACTCAGGACTGTAAAAACATAATTCCCTATGCTTACTTTATGAGGAATGCTAACTTAAGAGCCTAATAAATGACATAAAGCACCCCCAGTTGTCCATTCCTCAAGACAAAGGATAGAAGATTGAAATGAGCATTATACACAAAATTTATTCAAGAGGCACATTCCATATCTAACAAGTAGAATTACTTTAAACAAGATGCTTTTTAAATTTCAACCAGTAGGTTGTTTTTCTTTACTATTTGTTCACATGCTGGTATTATATAATAAACAACCATATGTACATCTGTCATTTCTTTGAGGAGTATTGCTAAATAGTTTTTCCCACAAATATTCTCTATTACAGTATCTGATGATAAGTGTTAGAGACTGGGGAGAATTTTGAAGTAAAAAGGCAAGCTGTTTGACAGCCAACTTTAATATTTTATTATGAAAGTGAATGTCTAATGCAGACTTACACAGAAAATATAATGGAACAGAAGTACTTGAGGCCCAAAGTTGACTTTTAGAAGTTCTCAAAAATAGGTTTAAATCAGTTTTATATAGGCATCCAGAAATCCTTTCAACAATTTATTCAGAATTGGTAACCAATTCCTTACAAGATGGAAAAAGAAATATAAAAATACAGTTCCTGAAATAAGAAGTTGAGATCTTAAACAAATGAGACTAAAAATTATATTAAAATGCAAGGACAATAAGAAGAGTAAACACACATTGAGTCCCTATTACATTGCAGGTACCATACTGTGTGCATGAGGGTGTGTGTGTGTGTGTGTGTGTGTGTGTGTGTGTGTGTGGTCTCAATTACCCTCTGCCCTAGTAAACTATGAAGAGGATATTATGCTCTAAAATAGATGAAGAAACTAAGACTCATCAATTTAATCAAATTATGGTGTAATGTACCATATATTCACCTGATAGTCTAGAAAGGAGAAGGAAGGAGAGATTGGTAGTAAGTCCAAGTCACCAGAGAAGTTTTGCTGGAAGTACTGGCCAAGGTGAGCTTTCAGGGAGTTAAGGGCAAAGGCTTGATTTTGGGCTACCTCAATTGATACCACTCACCACCAGGGTACTCACTCTGGTCTTTTGTCATGAAACATTTTTCTCAATCTTGTGGTGTGAGGGGGCTCAACAAAACACTCTTTCTAAATTCAGCTTCTGAACAAACAAGAGAAACAGTAAGAATAATAGATGATGATAAAGACACCACCATTAGCAATGAAAAAGGCTATGTTGGAGGACACAGAGCCAAGAGTCTGTTAAGGATACCCTGCAAATAGTGGGGAATTTCCCCTGCAGAGTCAGAGGGCATCAAGTCTCTGGCAAGACTTGGTAAGGCAAGAAGAAGCACAGAGTCAAGCAGATGCCTCATTCTCTATCTACAAATTGACCCATCACTTCACTCCATCCACTGGGTCAGAAAGAGGACAGGAATTACAGTAAGAAACACTTCTTGACATGGAAGGAAACAACAAAAGTGGGGAAGAAGAATTTACTCCAGGGAGGTCGACCACAGACATTAAATTTAACAATGAATAAACAGGACCTGTGTCAGTTTTTGCAGACAGTTAATAGAATGGAGAAAGATGAGATGTAGAGCAATGGAGGAGAGTCAGCCTTACAAATGGCTGAATAAGGCTTTCTCATAGCAAATGGTGTGACTCTATGTTTTGACTCCTCCACTACCAAATTAACAAAACAAATGAAAAAAATAAATAAGGCAGTATTGGAGAGGCCATGAAATAAAGTACTCCCTGGAAAGAGATTTCCAGTGAGACAGTAAGTGAAGTGAGCTAGAGGTTTCTTTGTCTGGTTTGCCTGAGGGATCTAGAATGGACACTAAAAAACTCCAGAGATGACCCTCTTGGCTTCAGGGTAGTTTCAGTTCTAAGCTGCAAAGCAGTCGATTTGCTCCAGGTAGTCAAGAAAACCATGCCTCCCTTCCCAATTTTCCCTGAAGGAGTAGAAAACCATGCCTCATTCCCCATTTCCAGTGAAGAAGTCAAGTTTTCCAGCCAGCCTACCATTGACCAAATGCACCTGGTTTCTTGTGTACACAGCATCTTTTCCATATCTGGGTTGGGAGCAAGTTAGGATTCTAAAGGATCACAAAGAAAAAGAAAAATCAATCCACATAAATGAAAAGAACCACACTCAGTTTACATAGAAAAGAAGACGGAGGAAAGTGAGAGTGCTTACTTCAAGGACATCAAGGCTTTCACTCAAAGATGATGACAATGTTCAGGTCAGAACAAGAGGGTAGAGATATAAAGTACAGTACAAAGAACTTTCTTTCACTATAAGTACACTGTCTAGAGTGTTCTCAAGCAAACTTAGGAGCATCTTCTCCACTGCTCTCATCCCACATGGAACCCTCATCTACTGAGGAAGAACCAATAGTTTGCCTGTAACTTCTGTCATTCTGTGAGATAGTAAGCAATTTTAGGATAACAGCGATTTCAGGGGGGAAAAAACTGAACTAAAATTTGTAGGCTGAATCAACTTAAACGGAGTTTCTTAAATATAGAAATAGGCTATTTTAACATGTTTGATGTTTTTTGTGAAAGAGAAAGAATACTTTGGAATAAATTTAGGGTTTGAGAAGATAAGAATCATTTTTCAAGGCCAGGGAGAATAATTAAAAATTGATCCTCAAGTATAAGTTGATAGTCATAGTCAGCTATTGACAAGTGTCCAGTACAAATTCTAGGTAGTGTGGCAGGCTTATATTTCTCCATGTACTTTAACTCTGGTGTGACCGTGTAACTTGCTTTAACCAAAGAAATATGACCAGCATTGACTGGTCATATTAGAAAAGGAAAATTTAAGTGTCTGTAGTTCAACACAGCCTCTCTCTTCCCTGCCTCTGGCAGCATTGATACCCATGTCAATATGGGTCTAGTGGGTCTAGCAGTAGCAACCATGAGCAGAAGTTCATTGTCCACATATAACAGATTGGATGTGTGCTGTGGATTGAATGCTTTTGTCTACCCCCCAAAGCTTATATTTTTTGGAGCCTAATTCCCCAAATGTGATAGTATCTGGCAGTAGGGTCTCTGGAAGGCAATCAGGTTATCTGAGTGGAGTCCTCAGAGATGGGATTAGTGTCTTATAGGAAGTCACAAGAGAGATGAAGTACCTGATAACTGTATCCACTGAGATACGGTGAGCACAGAGTGGGACATGCCATGGAAAGGTCACGATGAGAAGATGGCTGTCTGCAAACTAGAAGGAGGGTCTTCACCAGAACTCACCATACTGACACCCTGATCATGAACTTCCAAGCTCCAGAACGGTGAGAAAATAAATCCCTATTGTTTAAGTCAGCCAATCCATATCAGGTTGCAGCAGCCTGAGCTGACCAAGACAATGACTAAGCACGAGTTAGAACTAAACTTGGGCTGAGAACTTCGGATTGGTTGTACAATCTAGCACAACCTGTCTTATGCAACAGCACAAGAATTCTTGGGAAAAGACACACATCACCTATATTATATTTCTATTTCTCCACTCCTACTATTTCTGAAAGAAGTTTGTTTCCCATCAGCGATGGTGCAGGGATAGACAATTGTCCACGAAACCCCAGTGTCACTATTCTGTGCACTAAAACACGACATGCTCAGCTATTTAGCATTTCCAGGTCTCCATTTCACCTTGACCACTTGACATGGAGTATTTGTTCCAGCAGAAATGTTCATACATTGTCAGATTTCAATTGAATTTGGTTAATTACTAATGTATCCAGAGTACTCCTAGTTGTTCCACAAAGCTTAGAACTTACACCTTGTCTTTCCTTTGGGTTTTAGTTGATCTGGACAGAGTTATAGCCAATATATATCTTCTCTTTATTGTACAGTTCTGTCTGTTCTCGCAAGAAAAAATTAGCAGACAAAATGTTTTTGATATAAGTATGTCTTCTGTCATTTTAAACGGATTCTAATAAAATTAGGTAGAAGACCAAAAGATAGAGAAAATGGCTGCCCTGCCAGTTCAAAAAAGTGCATGTCACCAATTTAATTTATAAAATCAGCTATATGAGGCTTAAATTAATTCCACAGCTCAGAGAACCCCAATGAATCCTAATAGAGCTTTGAGAGAACTAAAAGATACAATGAGTTTGAAAGTTTCTCAAAAGTGTAAAGTGTTACATAGAGGAAGGGTTTTTCCCATCATGGTATCAGGTCACAACAACCAGTACTGACAACAAAGAATCTTTTCTAGTCTGACTAACAGAGTTGTTTCCAAACATCAAACTATACAGAAGGGAAGCAAGAACAGAGTATGTGTTTTAATCAGGTCCAACAGGTCCATATCTATTGTTGTGTGTGTAAGCATGTGTATGAGTATGGTATGCTTCCATGTACATGCATTTGGGGGTGGTGTATAGCGTGTGTATGTTGTGGGAGGAGTGGGGGGTTCTGAATGTATGTCTGTATATGTGTACATGTGTTTATGAGAGTGTGGAGAGAGAGAGAGAGAGAGAGAGAGAGAGAGAGTGTGTGTGTGTGTGTGTGTGTGTGTGTGCGTTGTACACTGGTAGTCCAGGAATGGATGGAAGCTCTCTGAAGTCAGAGGTTCACTAACAAACTTCCTACAGTGTTTGACCTGAAGGAGCAGCTCATGCAAAATTCCCCTGGGGAAACCTAAAGCTCAAATGTGAAGGCTGGAAGACCAAGGAAGGATTAGGGCCTCAGACAGAAGTATGGAAGATATCAGAACAAAATCTGATCTGAAACAGGCAGTGGGGAACATCCCAGACAATTGCTACTAATACCAGTGGATTCCTGTATTTTCTTGTGCAGAGCTGGCTGGTGTACGGTGAAAAATGTTAGGTCTGCATGGAAAAAGAATTGAGACTGTTTTGGTTACATTTCCAGAACTTTTCAGAATAGGACCCAAATTCATAAGGAGCTAACAGGTTGGAAGGCAATCCTCCCATGCCTCTACCTAGGAATTTGCTGTGATTAAGAAAATCAAATGGTCTTAGTAAAACTGGTGGGAATACATATGTACAGTTGAATGGAATAGAATTTTCAAGGGCACTTTTAATGTCTGTCCTTGTGAAGCTATCTTGAGTCCATTATAATAAATTCAACAGGATTAAAGCTTTCTTCACTTGTCTGAGTCAAGGAAAGGAGGAAGCATGGATCCATGGCACTAAAATGACCTGTCAGCACTTGTGACCTTGGCTACCCTCTCACAGGCCAAAACAGACTGTCTTCCAGAATGGCAAATGGGTTTATGACTATGACTGTCCCCATCACCCACACCAATCTCTGAGAGAGAACAAGTATCAGCACTTTCTATTATTAGTCTTGCTAACAACACTTACCCATCCCTTCTCTTTGCTATTTCCTTCGTCCTTAGCCCTTCCAATCCCTGTCTCCATTCCCAAAAACCTCTTCCTCCCATGTTCAACAACTTCCTCAAGTCCCAGTCACACAAGTCAGTTCTCTTGTTCAAATATCTGGATTGAATAAGACTATCTTTGTTTCTCTACTGCCCAACCCTGTATCTGCACACAGCAGGCTCTTAATACATGCTGAATAAATGAGGGAATTAGTAACCCTAACTTACACTAAGGCTTCTGGACTTTGAGAAGTAGGGAAGGAAAAAGGAATCAGCAAAGAGGAGAAAATGGAGGAGACAAGAATATATTCATGTTCTCTTGCTGCTAATGGTCCCCTTAACCCTCACAGCCCCCATCCCTACAGCCCCTATCAGCATCACATGGAGGAAATTTAGTAGTACTGCTCCTCAAATAGTCCATATAATGCCCTCAACTGAAAGTCATATGATTTTTTTTTACTTTTCAAGATGCCCTAGGTATTTGCTCCAACCTAATTTCACTTGGCTACAAAACACATCCTCCTGACATGATCCCCATGAATTAGTTGACTTACTCTCACAACAATTTCCTTTAATATGGGAGCTTCTAGAATCATCTGACAATGGAGAATTTAATGTTCCCTGTGTTCCAGAGTGTGTTGGGCTCTTGAACACAGTCAAGGACAGAACATTTTGTGTCCTCAGTACCTAATGAGCCCACAGGGTACAGGACAGTGTGATTCCTCACCATTCTGCATCAATGTCCATATACCCTGAGCTGCCCCACATTATACAATGTGCCTCTAAAATGCCTTTCATAACCATAAATTGAAGCAATATTTTAAAAATAGTAAATTGATATGATTTCCACTCCTCCTACCCATAAATCATGTCCCCTGGCAGCCATTTCCCAGTTCCAGGTGGATGAAGGGGAAATATGGGAGGGAACCAGCTTGAGGAAAGGAGGTTAGATGGAGGGAAATACTCCAATCAAGCAGGAGGAGAAAATCTACCTCCCCCCACTTCCACCCTAGGGGAAATGGTAGGAAACCAAGTCAAGCAATGAAAGCAGGTGGTGAAAATTGTAAATCCAAACTCCTTCCTCCAGGTGAGAGTCCTGGAAGGAAGAAGCAGAGGAAACTTATTAAAGGAAAAAACAACAGAGAAAGAACTCCCTTCCCAGAGGCTCACAGAGTCAGCAAAGACTCTATCAGAGGTTGCCTCCCCTTGCCCTATATCAACCTGGGATGTCCATAGCAGAGTCAAATTGACAAGAGATGCTTAAGCAGAGAGAAAGCAATGGAGTTTAGCTTTCCAGTGTCTCCTCAAGCTCCTATAGTACAAGGCAAGTATCTGTTAGATGTTGGGTGCCTTGTGGAAGGACCCAGAAGACAGCTGATGAGGGAGGAGATCATCACAGCAGAGGTGAAAGATCTGAGTCATACCCCACAGGGGATCTGTCCAGGACAGGGAATCACAGGAAACACTCAGGGTCAGGGCTAAAGAGAATCCAAGCAGACAGGGAGCATTCCTGACACATCCATGCCAAGAGAAAGTTCCTCAACCTCAGAGCTGTAACTTCAGCACCAAGGAACATCTCACAGACACAGGACTGGGTCCAGCAGACAGTACAGGAACCCACACACAGGAACCACAGTCTCCCGCTCACTATGATCTGACCTCCCTCCACCAACTACCCAGAGGCTCCCTGGGAGAAGAATACGTGGAGGCAGACATCTGAAAGACTAAACCTTTACCCAAGAGACCTTCATCTTAGAAGCAATTTAAGTTATCGAGTCAGGCCAATATTTTTTACCCCCTTGATATCCAGCAGAATGAGGGCTACCAGAGAAGAGCAGATCTGTTAGGAAATATTTCTAAACTACATTTTTGTGTGTACCTTTTTAATCCAGTTTCACAAACCTTTGTAATTTGTATGGAAAAATAATGATTGCAGACCATCCAATAATGCCACTGTCTGCTGCCACCAAGGGAAGAGGGAAGGCAGGCAGGTCTCTGGAGAGTGGGGAGGAAGCAGCCCTCCATCTTAGGCTCCAAGAACTGCTGCCAACTCAAGCAGGTTGATCACACAGGGCCAAGAGCCAGCCACTGGAGTCAACTGTTTTGCTAGGGAAACTGCCTGTATCCCATACCTGTCCAACATCCACCCTCTCTCACCCCACCCTGGTTACCCCCTTAGGACCAGTAACAGGTACAATAGTGTGGAGGGTGGAGGGTGAAGGGGCTGATAGACAAGGTTCCACGCTATTAGGAAGGCAGTGGGAGAACTGATTTAAAAAAAAAAAAAAAAAAAAAACTTTGGCTTCTACTTGTCAGTCCAGGAATCTAACCTTCCTATGCAGAGATTGCAGATTAGGGGCTACCTACCCATCCAGAGGGCCAACACCCACCTCTCTTTTCTTAAAATCCAGCATGAGCTGTCACCTCCCTGCGCACTGCCACCTCCAAAGCCCCAGCTCTCATGACCTAAGGAAGGCACAGCCTGCCCAAATCAGAATTAGGCTCTTTGTGGCTTTTTAAAAAAATTCTCTGCAAATGGAATCCCCACTGTACAGCTTGCGAATCGTTTGTTCTCTTGGACAAGTTTTCAGGAACACATTATGTACAAAATAAAGGATTGCCTCATTTCTCTTCCCCCTGTTTTGTTACTTGAATTTCTTTCTTTGTTTTTGCAGAATTTTTTCCAGAATAGGTGTCAATTTACATGGTAAACATTGTGCTTAATTGTTTGCAAGACTGCAAAATAACCGGCACAAACTGAAGTTATTTTAGACAAGAACAAACAATTTGAATATGGCAGTTAGTGGGGAACTGAGAACAAAGACTGGAGTTTTATTTAAAGAACAAAGTCAATCATGCCAATAGAAAGACAATGTATGCGCTCCTTCTGCGTGCACAGCTGAAAACCCCTAAGTTGCACTGTTTAAAAACGTGTGAAGATATTTGGCACAAAAGGCCTAGTTTTGAGCAATGATAAAAGACATTCAAGGAGACCCACCAAAATCCACAAAGAAACAAAGCCTTCACCATTGAGGAGAGGGATGTGCCTTTCGAAACCCAAAATGAAAGATGACAGGGTCTGGTTTTTCCAATGGGCACTCAGTCAAGAAACTGACTTGACGTAGAAGTTTTATGCCGACTGACTTAGCACATAACCCATCTAATATGTTGAGTGTATTAGACAAGGAATAGGAAATACTGAACATGTGAGACAATAGCTCCACTAAAACAAGGTTCCTCAAAATAATCTGCTTTCAATCTACTTTCCATGTCAAGCTAATTCTCTCTCTCTCTCTTTCTCTCTCTCTCTCGCTCTCTCTTTCTGTGTGTGTGTGTGTGTGTGTGTGTGTGTGTGTGTGTCTCCCCCCTCTCCCTTTTGCTTAGATTAAGACTTAAAATGAGCAGACAGTAAATATTCTCAAATACTCAAGTCAATCAGTGTGGATGGACAGTAGGTACAAGCATTCGGAAACCAATGGGTGTGATCTGTTCCAATAAAACTATTGAACACTAACAGCTGAATTTGTGTGATCTTCACACGTCATGAAATAATCTTCTGATTTCTTTCCTGAACCATTTCAATTGCAAAAACCATCCTTTGTTTACAGGCCACACAAAATTAGGTGGTGGGCTACAAATTCCCATCCCAGTTCCACAGCCTACACACCCTTCAATGACCCAGCATTACCTGGCTACTCATAAACTTATTTCTGAAAGTGTGTCAAGAAGAACAGATGCCTAGGAGAATGTAGAAACAGTTGGCAGCCACATGAAATAAAGTAAAAAAGATCAAATCACAAATAGAAATGACAGGAATAACACTATGGAAAGCTGTATAGAGGACCCTCAAGTTACTAAAAATAGAGCTACCATATGACCTAGCAATCCCACTCTAAGAATCTATACAAAGGATACACACAAAAAAAAACATTAATTCAAAAGGGAGCCTGAACTTCTATGTTTATTGCAGCACTATTCACAATAGCTGAGATGTGGAAATAACCTAAATGCCCAAAAATAGATGACTGGATCAAGAAAATGCAGTACATATATACAACGGAATACTACACAGCAATCAAAAAGATAAACTCATACCATCTGCAGCAACATGGAGGGAGGTGAAAGGAATAATGCTCAATGAAATAAGTCAGAAGGAAAAAGAAAAATATTGATGGGGAAGCCAAACAAATGGTCAGAAAAACAAGGACAAAACTTGGCAAGTTAGAGATCTGAAACATACAGTAGGGAAGGAGTCAAAACAGGGGAGGGAAGAGCACAAGGGATTATGGTGATGGTTCACAGGTGATGTGGGGGTAGGAGATTTATGGGGATTGCACTTGAGGGGAGAAATAAAATATTGTACAAAAATGAACAACAATAAAAGAAAATAATTTTTAAAAAATGACAGGTATAGGGGCCTCCCTGGTGGCACAACGGGTTAAGTGTCAGCCTCTGAAACTGTCTGCATCTGGTGCAACATGAGTTCAATCCCTGGCCAGGGAAATGCCCACATGGTGCAGCAGACCTCTCCTGCCTTGCCCACTGCTCCCCTCAGCAGTATACTTCAGTTGATCTGCCTGTTCTTCTCCCTGCTCTCTCTCTTTGGTGAATCCTCTCACCACCCCACATCTCTGGTCTACACCCCAGTTCTTGTGTGCATAAATAAATAAATCTTTTTTTAAAAGACAGGTATAAAATGTGGTGAAACTTACTGGCATCAGACCTCAATATGATGAACAGAGCATGAGGAGGACTAAACAGAAAACTGTTTTGCTACCAACATTTGGACTTGATTGAAGGTAGGTCCCAAATGAGGAAGCATGCCCTGCTTTTATGAAAGGAATATAAAAGATGGAAGGAGAAAAGGAGGTCTTGAAAATACTGAAGACAGTGAAGGCTAGTATTGAGGAGCCATGCCATATGACAAGAGCTATTCTAAATGCTCTATGCATATGATCTCATAACAGCCCTGTGAGGCATTATTATTAACCCCATTTACAGATGAGGAAACTGAGAGCCTGAGAAGATAATAACATGCCAAGGGTATGGATGGATAAAGACTATCAATCTATTATAGCTAGACAGATGGTAGGTAAGTAGGTAGATAGGTAGATAGATAGATAGATAGATAGATAGATAGATAGATAGATAGATAGATAGACAAATAAATAGGTGATTGATAGATTGGCAGATGATACAGAAATGGTAGATAGAAAAACAGATATACAGGTTACTGTGGTGACTGTCAGTTATGGAGATGATTGGTAGACAAATGATAGAGATGGAGATGGTGATGACGGATGTAAGGATGATTGATTGATAGAAAAGTGACAGAGATAAAGAGAGGGAGGGAGGGAAGGAGAGAGGGGGAGAGGGAGAAGAAGAGAGAATGAGCCGAGCAAGGGTGAGCAGTCAAACTATAACGTGGAGCACTTAAGTCCACACTTTGCTGCCTCTACTTGGGAATGGGAAAGTAAGAAAATGGTTGCTGGATCACAAATCAGGAACTTAAGAGTAGGAGGCAGTAGAATGCCTTGGTTTTGTAAGCAGCCATGAGCTCATGCCCTCCATTCTTCCAAGAGGTTAGTTCGGGTGGAAGTTCCTGAAAGAGGTGAATTTGAAGTTGTTTTGAAATGACTGGAGGAACTAAATATTGAAACATGCAGGCAACCACAGGAAGCATGTTCGTAGAGGCCCTGGAACGGGGAAAAACAAAGATTCAGAGGGGATTTGAAAAGTGTGAAGATGATTTGAAGAGCTAGACGTTTTTTCTCTCAGATCTAACAAAGGGACAGATTTTCAAAAACGCAGGTTCTACAAACTACTTCCCTTTGATATCCAGGATGGGCTGGTCGGGAATGCAAAGCAGCTTCTGCCAGGAGTGGCTTCCTCCAAGGTGAGGCCAGCCCCAAGTGGTTAGGTAGCTTGTTTTAAGTACACAGAAGGAAACACCCAGCTTCAGGGGGTTGCAGAAACGGTACTAATTCACACCAAATTATATTAGGAGTTAACATTATCCTCATTTCATAGACAAAAAAAAAAAAAAAAAAAGAAATGAAGAAAAAAGCTTTAGGAACTAGATTACTCATCCTAAGTAATTCGGAGCCAGTAGAATGGTTCTCTCCCTTCTGAGGAATTAACCACTCCACTGAGGCTCTGGCAGGATTTCCCCACAATAGCTCCTGATGCCACCTGTGTTGTCATGGGTCAGAATTTCCCTCCACTAGGGCATGGAATAGTGTCTCTATGGGAATAGTGTCTTTTCACTTTTCCAGAAACAGGAAGCTGTTTTAGAACTAGTCAACTGATTTTGAAGAAGACACAATGCAAAACTCTTTATAAAACACAAGGAAATTACTGGGTCCATAGTTCTATGTGTTCAGCCACACACTCAAGGACCTGTACACCAAAAAAATGAGTTTGACTGAATTTATATAGTTTACATATCAATTGAAATAAGAGTTACTAAAAAAAAGAAAAGAAAAGAAAGAAATGTTGAAATTTTGGTCTGTCCATGGAAAGCCTTAAAAATGGAAACTTCTATTCTCTACTCCCCCATGCCCGAAAGTCTGCCTAATTTGGGGAGAGGAAATGTGAATGAGCTAATTCAGTAACTAATTTCAGGGTGATTGACAAGTCACATTTAAGTTGCTTAACTAGTTCTGATTTCAAGACTGATGGGTTCCACTAAATCCAGGAGGGACTCTGTTTACCCAAGCGTTCCCCAGAGGCCTGCCGGGCTGGCGCTCTTCTCCAAGATGCTATTGAGAGGCTTTGAGAGTGAGCCCATCAACAAGCTAATGAATGAACGGACAACTAATTACCTTGTAAATATGCATGAATAAGCACAGATTCCTCAACAGCAAGCCAAATGTCTGGGCGCCCTCTTGCTACCTACTTGTGCATGAGAAAATATGTGGCATTCCCACAGTGGAAGCTCAGGCTTCTCATCTACAGAGGCCAGACTTTCAACATGGAGAGAATACTAAACTCCCAGTGTAGGACACTTTAAAACATATTTTCCATAAAAATAAAAGGCAAATTGTGTTATAAATGATCAGCCATCACACATAGTCAGATCCCAGCAAACAGTGAACTGAACTCTAAGTTGAAACTTAGAGTCAGGTCCTTTTTTGAATTTTTAAAGACAATTTAGTGGTTTTTTTCCCTCAGCTTTTTCACTGTGGGTCACACCTACCTCTTTGGTTCTCAAAGATTTTAGAGCCTAAGGATAAAACTGCTCCCTGATACAGGAATGTTAGCATCACATATCAATACCTTTGTCAAAGGAGGATTGGTTGGCCCTTGGAAAAAGCATTCCTAGAGCATCTTTGTGGAAAGTCTCACTTCAAAGGTATCTGTATGTTCACCTTGTGAAACGGAGTCATCAAAATATAGTGCACTGAGGAGTTGAGTCTGCGCAGAGTACGACTGCACCCTCTAAAAACTAAGTGAACTTCAGTGAGTTCTTTAGCCTCCTGAGTTCTCTGTTCACCCCCCTGTCTCATGGACTAATAAAAGCTACCTTGCGGGATTGTTGTGAAGGCTAAATTACGTAATGCATATTCATCCAGCATCTAACATATAATATTTAATAAATAGTATTTACATTAGTAGGACTAATAAAACCCAAAAGAAAAGTAACACAATTTTTTTCCCTATATCTAATACCCAATTTAGACATGGAATTATTTCAAGCAACATTTCCCAAAATAGCAGCTGGAGCTGCTCCTAATCTCAGAATTGAGGCAACATGGACAGGATCACGTGTAACACAAGACCAAGAATGGCCATCAGAGTCAGGAAGAATCTTTGTATTTTTGTCTTATTTTTCACAAGTGGTCCATGTTCAAGGCTGAGCCCAAGCAAAAAGCTATTAGGAAACTAGGGCAATGCTACTTGATCTCTAATGCATAAAAACAAGAACTGGAAGACCTTTTATAATAGAGCTTCCTGTAACATGGCCAATAGAACATAGAACATGAAGGACATCCTTCAAACACAGAGTTTAAGGTCAATTAAGTTTCAGGAAACAGTCAGTTCTGAGGAGCCAAGTAGACTTCTTTACTACAGAACTTCTAAGTGCTGGAATTAATCATAAAGTTCATATTAACCAAACATGTCTGAACATCACATATGTTGGGAAATTGTTTAAATTCAAATTCATGGCTATAAAACAACTGAGATACCATCTAGTCAAGTGATCTGCTCAATTCAGTAATTCCTGTGACAACAACTTCTGAACAGTTACCAACTTCCCTGTTGGTGACCACGAAGTCAGTACCTCATCAGGCAGTACATTTTATTTTCAATGATACTGTAACTGTATGAAGGTTCTCCTTTATGTTAAATGAATTCCGCCTCTACTGAAATTTCTACACACATGTACTTTTTGTGCTTTTGGAGTAACACAGTGTTCCACTAATTCTATTCCCAAGTCACAATCCTTTCTTATTTTCTCTTTTGAGGTTAAACGATACTGTCTTCAACAGATTAGTTCTATTGTTATTTTAAACTCCAAACACATCATTGTTCTTGTCAACAATTATTTACTATATTTAGTTTTATCAGCGTCCTTTCAAAAATCCCTAAATGGGTACTAAACTAATCAGTTCACAATAATCAATACAGACAGACTATCACCTCCCTTGATTTGGACATTATATACCCTTCAACATGGTCTAAGGTAACATTTACTCTTCTAGTAGCTACAATGTACATTAAGTCAATTCAAATCCTTACATATTTTTTATATGAATTGCTGCTCTTAAACCACATATCCCATAGCCTGCCCACATGCTAGGAATCCTTGAGCCTAAATACTGAAGTTTGACTTTATCCCTATTGAATCTTACTTCAACTCAACCTCCTGGACTGTTTTGACTCTTCTTTAGCATACCAGCTCTCATAGTCCAAATGTTAACTCTCTGTTTGGTTACTGAAAAAGTGTATTTTCTGTGATGTCATCTAAGTTTTTGATTAAAAAAAAAAGGGGGGCCTCCAGGTTAGGAGTGGCTATCAAATAAGGGTAATTCCATAAGGTAAATACAATTTCTAAGAGTGTGTATTAGACTAATTGCATCAGTCAGGCCAATTTCTCCAGTTTGACTTTAAAAATACATGAGATGTTGTCAACAGTCTTGCTTAAATTCAGGATGTCCCCTTACTCCACTGATACCATAATCAAAAACCAAAAAAAGGCACTATGATTTTTGTGGCATGCTGGCTGGCTCTTGGAAATCACGGCATCTGCTTGCTAAGAACTCACCATTTCAATGACTATAAGTAGGGAAGTAGAATAACATGACTCAGATCCCATCTCCATGGATTAGTAACCTGCTTACCCTTAATTGTACTCTCACAATTACCCATGGATTAGTTAACATTTCTAAGCCCAGTTTCCTCAACTCTGAAAGATTTGTAGAGTAAAAGAGATCATGAACATAAAGCACTTTGTAGAGTGTTCAATAAAATGATTGTGAATTTTTTAAATAAGTCTTTCCAACTTGGTGGCACTATGGCTTCCTTTTGGAAACTGGGTCTGTCTCAGGTTTACTTACTTCACAGACCCAATCTTGAGATGGTCATATGAGTTGCTGAGTGAGTTGCTCTTTGGAGGAGAATGAGGGTGGCCGGATGGGGCTGGAGAGGGAGGGAGCAAGAATGTGGTTTAGAGTGAAGTCTAGCTTCATTCAGATTCCATAGGGAGCTTCTGGAGACTAAAGCACCTGGAAGAGTCTATTCTGCCCTGAAGAAAGATAACAAGACTTTTGTTATCTCCAATTCAAGTCAGTAATCAATAAGAGAACATCCAGGTCTACGGGCTGAGAGACAGAGCTCCCACAACTTCCTAACAAAGCAGCTATACTTGGCCAACACCAATCTTCTGAGGAAGCTGGTAGATGTCAAATAGCAACCCCTATAGCAGCAGATGAGGTGGGCAACCAACTGGCAAAGTGATTCCAGAGGATTTGGGTAGCACATCATCACTGGCATCTACCTTGGAGAAATGCTAATCACTCTGTGAAAACAGGGGACCCATCACCCAGGGTAACCACAGGGGCAATATACACATAACTCTATGCCACCTCCATTATCTTTTCTCCATTTCCCCCCTCCTCCTGAACTTCCCTTTTGTTGAAATATATTGTGATTAGGCACAATTACAAAAGACCACAATATCTCTACTTCCTAGTTACAGTCTGTCGTATTGCTGTCAAAACATGCTTACAAACTACTTTTTCCTACAAAGAGCTGGAACATAGATTAAATGCAGAGGGGGGTAAGTTAACCACTAAGATGAGTTGCATAATAAAGCTTTCAATGGGACACAGCACGAAAGAGAGTCAAGAACCCGGAAGTTCTACATTTTAATTACTCTTAATGCATATTTTAGGGCAGCTTATAGAAGAAAAATCCAACAATTGTACTCTCCTAAAGTTATTTTTGTTGAAATGGTTGTTACAGTGCACTTCTTTGGAAGGCAGACAAATGAGCACAAATCTTATTTTGACCATTTAGCTGCTAGGTTACTACTGTCAAGGTTCTAACCTCTTGAAGCCTCTGTCTTCCCTAACATCTTCAAAGGTGACAGGTGGGGGGGGGGGTTAAATAAAGTATATAAACATCACTTCATGTAATGCTTGGCACATGTTTTATTTTCCAATATAGCATATTTTTTAAATTCCTTCAAAGAGCTCTTTTAGAGGGAACTAAGAAGCTGAAAATCAGAAAACTTATAATAATGAATCTTTACCATTGTATGTCAAAATGTATCAACACACTGCCAGAAATGATATATTTTGTCCTTGAATTTGACATCACAAAGATTTCTTTTTTAATATTGAGACATTAGCATCTATGGATTTGTATCTCTCAGATTCCTTCTCATGCCATCATCTTTCAGAGTGGTTCCACATCTTGGTGAAGGCAGTTTTGACTGTCACTATGATGGAGGGGAAACTATTGACATTCACTGGACAGATCCATGGATGTTAAACATCTCTTCCAATGAAGAATTGTTCTACCTGAGTTCCCAACATCCCAGTGGACATTTACAAAGGTAAAACTTTGTTAGTATTTACCTAAGTGTTTTGTGTTCATCTCAGCCTATCAAGGTTATGACTGGACCTGCCTTCAGGGTTCAAATGATTGCAAGATGCCCTTCAGCAATAACCATCAGGAAACTGGAAAAAAAAAATGGTGGTTTACTACTTACAAGATCTGGAAATTACACAGCACACTTGGGTCCAAGGGAAGCTGTTGGAGGTGGTGGAAAGAGAGAGTGTGTGAATATGTGTATGTCAAGGGTCTGGAGTCCTGCTTTGTTGGGGCCGAAGGTGCAGGTCTAGGGTTTCCAGGCTTACCCTTTATTACAATGATTTCAATTCATAATAGTGAGAATTTAAAGCATAAGAGGGGGAAAAAAGAAGAAAAAAGGAAAGCCACAGTCCATACCAAGCGATCAGTTATCTAAACCCACCAGAGCCTGTAAAACAAAGGAGCTTCAGAGAGGGAGACAGCCTGACTTTCATCTGGTGTGTAGCTGGCAATGTGTTGAAGCCACATGTATGTGCTTTTTCACATGGATGCCTTGGCATCAAGTTAGAGTTAGGTACCACAAGTCAATTCTGGGAGCTTACAATATACTGAGCCGAGAACCTAAATGTTTTCATGTATAAACAAACTATTTACTACTCAGTATGAATATAAATGAATTTTCCAGAAATGCAATTGTCAGATAAATTAAAAGACTACTGTGTTCTATTCTGTTCCAAACTCTACTATGCCAGAGAGTCATCACAAAGTGACTTCATGAAATCAAGTTGTCAATACAACTAACTGGTTCTCATCAGTCGGCATTTGCTCCTATCCCATGGTGAGTCTGTACATACATACAGGCATCTGATCTTTTCATGATGTTTTCTAGTGTGGGTGTCCTGAATATTTTCATATTCAAATGCATATTTTATTATAAATGGGTTTCCTTTCTATTTTGTCTCATTACTGTTGAGGTACTTTACTGATTTTTTTAATTATGTGAATGAATATAATGTCTATTTCTTAGTAGGATAGTAAAGGATGTTATACAATATTTGTTATTCGAACTGGAGCATTTGGTCTAACAGGGTTGCCAATGGATATTATGCTTTCTTTGCTTCAGGTGATGAAGCTGATCATCCCTGTAATACAAATGCTAATTTTCCAGGCCTGACTCCTCTGTCAGACTTTTCTCCTAGAAAAACCAGGCCTTATCAGCTAGGCCCAAAAGCTTGACAGGATGCTCAAAAGTCAAGCTCAAAGTTTCATCTCCATGTGATAAGGTTTACTGGAACCAGCCTTTCACATTATGATGTTTGCTGATAAGTCTGAAGAGTTTTCACTAATTTTCGGAGGCTTTCCTTGTGTCATAGATGTCAGACTTGGTCATCTGCCTCCATGCTCAGCCTCAGTCAAAATGACAATAAAAAAGCCCCTTTCCTTGATAGTGAAGTTTATACTCTTGTGGGACCTTTTCATTGAACACAGTGAGAGGACATAAACACATGTATGTACATAATTTCTTTTGCTTGTGTATATGTTTTAAGTGTATATGTTTTACGTGTTCAAGTAGAGGCAAAAGAGGTATCTGAGCAGAGCAAGAGATGTTTTCCTGTTTCTGCACTGACAAATCACAAAAATCAGTGATGTCAGGTCAAAACTACCTATAAACTTGGTAGAATTCTGAGTATTTCAGATTCCTTCTGGTATGTGAAGTTAAAGATAATTGTGAATGTACATATTTGTTCCTGCTTTAGAGGAGTAAGAACAGGCATTAATACATAGAATTGAACTAGGAGCAGACTTTAGCTTCCAAAGTTTGGCATTTTCTCTTACCAAATAGAAAAGAAATGGGAAAAACCAAATTTGCCAGAGTTGATGAGACAAAATATATATCCTCCCTTCAAAAAAAAAAAAAAGAAAAAGAAAAACTAAAGAAATAACCAATTCTTTTATTTCTAGACAGCTACTTAAGATCTAGGATTTGGGGACATAAAACACCCACCACACTACTTAGGAACCCGGGTTTCATCAAGAAAGTTTTTCTGAGACGTTAACTATGAAGAAGAGACCAGAAGGATCTGCTATTAAAGGGCTGCCCGAATGCAGACTCAAGAGGATGTACATGTTGCTACATAAATCAGAAAACATAGGGCCTCTACAATGGATGGGGAACCCAAATCTGATCACTACCAAAAAGCCAATATTTTTCCAAGAAAGGCAATGGTGTTTCCAATACAACATGGAACAAAATGGAAAACAAAATGTACCTGAAATTTATCTGAGAAATTAATATGAAGAGAAGGAAAAACAGCAATTTTCACCCCCCTCCCCCACTTGAAAAAGCAATGACTCCTTGCCTGCAGCCATTTGAATCAGAAATTGTTTGCATTAATAAGGCGTTAGCCTCTTATTTATTTATTTATTTATTCATTCATTCATTTATTTTTATTGTCAAATGCCATTCACTCAATGTCCCACATTTGCATGTGAAATTCAGGGCAATGAAGCTGACAAAATGCAATTTGCTTGCATTGAAATGTGCTAGATCCAGGATTTACTTTCCCAACCTTTCAGGCTAGATTTTATATTCGGTGCCCTTTCTGAACTATCCAATGAGTTAAACAACTTCCATAAGCCATAAGCAGACAAGGTGTGGCAGTGGGCAGCCACGGAAACTGCTGTCAAGGTCACCTATAATACAGGGATTCTTGCAGAGAAGGAGGAAGAACACCACTTCAAACAAACTTCAAACAAATGCCAAAGCTCTCCTGAGTTAAGAATGAATTCACTTTGCCCACACAAACCTAGAAATTAATGCAAATTTATAGATGGAAATAAAATACATAGATGCAGATATCTCTGAAAAATATAACAAGTTCAGAAAGTGTTTACTAGCATGTAGAACTTAAAAAGCTAAACTAAACTTCAGACATAACCTAAATGTATAAAACATTTCATCATCACAATGGAGAATTTCTGAAATGGAAAGAGAGGTAAAGTCAGAGAATACAAAGCAAAGGCATCACAACGTATGGGTATTTGGGACAAGATTTTTCATACATATAAAATAGTATGATGTTAGAAACTGCTTTACAAGATTGATGTTCAAGGTTATCTACCATGACATTATTTATAATACTAAGAAGCTTGGAAGAAAATAAATGCCCAAAACAGGGAAGCAGTTAAACAGATTATGGGGCATCCACATTGTGGTAACATCAAAAAATCATGCTAACACTTAATAGCATGTTACCAATATAACCTTAAATTAAAAAAGCAGTTTATAAAGAAGAGTTACATTTGGTGCTAATTTCATAAACCATGCAATGGCATACATATAATGTGCATGGGTGGGGGAAAAAGGGAAGGATCTATACTTTTAATGTTGTCATTGACTAACAAAGGTGATGTGGTTGCACTGTATTTTTATTTTATTTTGTGTGCTATTCCAGACTTTTAAAGAATATTTTACACTACACATGGCATTACCTCAATAAGAAACAATACAAATTTTAAATGGCCTTATTTCTGAAAAATAAGGTTGATGTAGCAATTCTGCTGTACCCAAACTTAATTCCTTTAAATAAAATTTTCCCAGAGTGGCAAGGACAAAAAAGTTGTTTCCTAGAGGATTTGGATCGAGGACAGATGAATAGGTGCCCTCTGTTTCAAAAGAAAAGTACATATTGCCTGTGTTCTTATTTCACATTTAAAATATATTTTCCGTACCAAAATAAGTCAGCATCTGATTTTCAAGGGATTTGGAGAAATCCATTTCCAAATATCTGTGGCATCTGTGGAGATTTGATTCAGCAATTAAAAAGATTTTCATTTTCAGAGATATCAGAACTGATTTACAAAGTGTCATACCATCATCAGCTGTAATCAAAGGGCCCCACCCTTTGGAAAGTTCCTGATTTTAACTAACAGGCCTTCTGCCCCACACTGGTCAAAAACCATAATGTCTGCAATAAAGTCAGAGTTTACAATCCTAAAGAAAAAATGAGACTAAATCCAGAACCTCTCTAAGGCATCCAGAGTAATGGTCTCTATGTCCTGTTGTTGTTTGCACACAACTGAACGTAGCTGGGGTCAACTGGTCAGGAGCAAACGTCCAACTTAAAACGAGCCCAGGGCTCTCTGGGTGTGAACGATCTGAGCAGCACAGACAACCAATGTGCAGAGGCAATTCCTTCAGCAGAAGATAGAAAACTCAGCAAGAGCCTTTCCTACCAATTAAAGGTAGTCAATATTGATTATCTGAGGGATTTCCATGCTCAGGAAGCAAATTAGAAACTCAATACCTGAACTATTCCTAAATGCAGTTATCAACTTCAGAGTTTTATCTCATAAAACCAATTCAGCTTAGAGTTTAATTCTATTAAATTAGGGCTTAGAAATAAGATTTGCTCTAGAATGAATGCATCATTAGTTTTAAAATGCAATATACTGAAACCCAAAATGTGCTGTATTACAGTTTGAAGAATAAATGGGTAAAGATGGCATCTAAATGCACTTCTCCCTAAATATATTTACCAGTTGAAAAGTGATTGTTCCTGAAGACAAAGTCCTTTGGTAGAAGAGACGTGCCCCTCTCTTTATGGGCAAATAACCCCACTAGTTCCACTTCTTTGCTCAAGTTTGCCCTTTGTTTTTGGACCTCCTTATGCCAACCACTGATACATCTTTAAGAAGGGGACTGGAGGAGTAGTATATCTACCCAGATATGTTCTACAGTGAAGGCCATAGGAACTTGAGTCACACATTTCAAAGCAAAAGATGCTAAAAGGAAAAGCCTACTGTTGTGCACATTTAGTATGTTGCACCAGGGATTTTGTTCCACACTTTTTAATAAGAGAGAGAGTTCCTGAAGATTTCCCTTCCATGTGATGTCAGGAATAAGGTCTGCGGGCCTGTGGTAGATGCTAGTACTCACTTTTGACATTTTGCAGAAATCAAAAATCAGTCCCTGATTAAACTTAGCAAAGGGGCTTGTCCTTCAATGCCTGCCTATCCCATGTACCAGAGAGTTTGGGGATATAAGAAAAGCTCAGTGGGTACAAATCCAGTCAACAGTAATGTTACAAGACCAAGAATGATAAATAAAATAAAAAGAGGCTCAGACTATGTCAAAGCACCCTGGGAAGGCCTGAATATTGAACGATACACCATTCTGGGAAAAGCAGCTGCTGATCTTGATAGAGTCTTCGATGCTCTGATGACAACAGGCAGTTCCATCCATGACAATGACCAGAATTGGGTTCTTTAGCAGTGAAACCGCATTTGCCATTTTGAAAGAAAATGATTAATTTTTTGTGTATTGTGCTACATCATACTATACTTGAGGACAGTGCATTATTATGTCCTCATGAAATACTGCCATACATTGTCTAATTCACTGTCAGAGAAAACCAGAATCACAATGTCTGATAAAGAGATGACTTATAAGTTAAGCTAGCATTTGGATTTGGGAGAGATAATTCCATATTACACTTTTCGATATACAAAAACACAAAGTTGTCACAAAAGATGTCCAGGGACATGATCACAGCTTTGTTGGTTTTAATATAGGGTCTTCAGGTAGACGTATCATGATGATGGGATTCTCAGTTCCCTAATAATTCACAAATTTCAGCCCATGATGGAGCACTTAAGAAGGAAAGAAGATGAGACCTAAATCTGACCAGCTCTTCCCAAATGAAATACCATTCACAATCACCTACTCCTTTTTAGTTATTCTATTAGTCCTCACTTTGTTTAAATTTCATTCATCTCTTGATCTCTTGAAACGTAAGATGAGACAATGCCTAAGGGATGACAAAACAGAGCGTAAATCCCTATCTTTTACCCAGAGAAGAAAGGGTGTATAGTTAAATACAAGGGAATATTTCCAAATTTCAGCCAAAGATGAGGAATTATGTCCAAAATTCCCTAAGAACAATTTGCAGGTCCCATTTGAGGACTGAAGTGGCCTGTTGTCTGAAAGAAATTTCCGGAATGTCCCACTTCATAAAATGCTAAATATTGCCAGGCAAAATGGTTTAAAAAGTATCACTAAATTTAAATATCACATCGTAATAATTGAGGAAACAAAATTAATTTATTTTGTAAATTAAAACCTCTGATCATTTCATGACTGATGTATTCAAGCAAAGAAGCAGCTCTCTCCCACTTCATGATCTACCTGTGCTTGTCAGCTACCTGGCACAAGGGAAAGAGATTCAAATGGAGAGTCTGAAGGCCATTAACCAGATGTGTGACCTTGGGCATGTCATTTCTACTATGCAAGATCTAGTTCCCATCACTTCTAGAAGGATTAAAGCAGTACATTTCCAGGTACAGGCCTGTTCTTATTTAGAAATTCCAATTCCAATGCCTATTAACAAGTAATATTTAAGAACTCAAGAGAGAAGCAATGACAAACAACAACAAAAACCAAAAAAGAAGAACATGCTCTCTTCTAGCAAAGGGAGAGGGAGACATGGGGAGAAGTTGACCAAGGCTGAGAGACAAAACTGTTTTCCATATTAAAAAATCCTAAATAGAAAACTCACACAATTTCAGCAAGTTGTACTTTGGTTTTGATCACCTTTTTTTAAAAGGTAGCCCAGTACCGCTTAAGTAGGAACATGAAACAACCTAAAAGCAACCCACTGCTTGTCTTTTTCATGCAGCAGAAGCAGCCTGTAGACAAACACCAAAAGACAGGAACGGCTAATTTAAAAAAAAAAAAAAAATGCAAAGTCCTATGGCCCAGTTCAAATTGAGTCTGACAGTGAAGGTCAAAAGTACTTTTCACTTTTGTTTAAAGATACTGCCTTGATCACTGAAGGACAAAAAGCACAGCAACAAAGAGGGACATAGCATTAGACCATCCTGAAGCAAGATAAGTCTAAAGTGTATTTTTTCCTAATAGCTTTTTTTTTCCATTTAAAAAATTGACAGATTTTCAAGTTACTGACATTTCAAAAAATCATAAATACAGTTTTCCTAACATAAATTGCAAGCAATCATAAACAAAAGTTCCCAAGCAATGGAGTCTTTTAAAGGCTCTCTGTATTCCTTAATTTCTTTTAACTTGCAACTTTTCAAACAGTTCCAATCCATTTTTGCTTTGCTTTTCTTGTCTTCTTTCTCTCTTTTTTTTTTTTGCAATTTCTCCCATTCAACCAATCACAAGGAACAGTAAAACGTTTGAGTTTTAAAAAATTGTTGAAACCAGTTGTAAGATTCATTGTCTGTAAAGAAAATTACTGTGGGTTCCAACATGTGTTTTCAATACAAATGCATTGCATAAAAAGTAAAAAGACCTCTTGTCTAATATGGCAATTCTCGTGGAGCCATTTTGGTCTTTATAGAAAGATCTCACTTCTATCTTGGTCAGAAAAAAAAAAAAGTGAAACAAAGCAGACTCTGCACCTTCCTTGGGCCTGTTTTATATTTCTCCCATGCTGTCTCCTAAAGACACTAGCACTTGCTAAAAGTTCAGGCCTTTTTGGTGCAAAACTCTGCTTGTCATTTCTTTATAAGTGATTAAAGACATTAGCGCAGCTTCACCATAAAAGTCTGAACAACAAGTGTAAGAGACGGACCTCCACTCACTGTCCCCCACCATGCTTTCTCCACTTTGCACAGTCCCAGAGGATCTATAAAGAAGACAGGTGGTAATATTTTCTTAGTTTCTCTTTTCTAGACTCTCTGATAAAGATAATGTTGCTGATATATGTTTTACAATTATTTCTAAAGAACTCTTAGAATCAAAATCATCTGCTTAACAACAGAGTCTCTATGTGATTATTGCTTTTTGAGAGAATTCCAGCGGCTAGGGAAGAATACACTCTTCAATATATCCAAAAACAGTGTCAAGGAAACCTGAGGGCTTTGTAATCCAACTAGTCTACACTTTAATCTCAATTCTATTTCTGTGTACAAATTATTTTGCTCTCTATTTCTTTCCCCCTAAACTTAAAAGAGGAGGTACTAATCTTTGTCTGACGGAGCTTAGATGAGATCATCCATTTGGAAGAGAAATACAGTTGACCCTCCACATCCTCAGGTTCTACATTCACAGATTCAACCAACCATGGATTGAAACTACATAGTATGTAGTTAGAC
This sequence comes from Scalopus aquaticus, assembly GCA_004024925.1. Lineage (NCBI taxonomy): Eukaryota > Metazoa > Chordata > Mammalia > Eulipotyphla > Talpidae > Scalopus > Scalopus aquaticus. The sequence goes on from PVIJ01002324.1 coordinate 130,452, forward strand.
CCACGGTGGTTGCAGCTGTACTGAACATGTACAGACTTTTTCTCCTTGTAATTATTCCCTAAACAATACAGAACAACTATTTACATTGCCTTTACATTGTATTAGGTATTAGAAGTAATCTAGAGATGATTTAAATTATATAGCAGATTGTATGTAGGTTTGTGCAAATACTATGCCATTTTACAAAAGAAATTGGACATCCATGGATTTTGGTATCCTTCTGGGGGTCCTAAAAGCAATATCCCTGCAGATATAAAAAAACAATGACTATATTCAAAATGTGAAGGAAAAAAATGTGGTTTTGTAGATATTTGCTATTGTCACTTCCCAAAATTTTTAGGAGCTCCTTTCCACATACTGAAAATTCCCTGCCTGGGGTATACTATATCATACACACCCCCAAATCTAAATGCTATATACCCAGCCTCCCCTGTAGCTTAGATTCTTTAAATGTGAAGCAACTACAGCATTATATGAAAAAGAAGCCAATATGGAGGAAAGGCATCCTGAGCCCAGGTCTCCTGCCATGCCACTGGAACATATCTGCCATCATGTGGACAAGACCAAAGTAACTTCTTTGCAGATGACAGATGACCTGAGGGACAAACCTGGGTATCCCAGCTGAGGCCCCAGACAAATAAGTCATCACAGTCAACACCAGAGGTGAGCCATCCTAGGTGAGTCCAGCCAAAACACTGATCCACAGAATCATGAGCCACTATATCATTGTTGTTTGGGGGTAGTTGGTTATGCAGCGAATGCTAGCTCATATAATTGCCATCTGAAAATGATACATTAAATGAACAAAAGTTGTGAGCATAGTTTAGGTTGAGGAAAACTCAGGAGGAAGGCTCCTGAGACAGTAACAACATCTGAAGAACCAAAGACAGGTGCAGCTAGAGTTCAGTGGGAGGAAATGAGGTATCTCTAAAGCGGGCATGTCAGATGTTCATCTAGGAAGCATTTCATTTCCTGGTTTTCTGGGAGCAAGACCCCCTCAAACTCCCAATTATTTGAGATTCTGTACAGTTTCTCTGCTTTATTCTAATTATCCACCTTCCACTAATATCCCTCCTCCTGTTCACTCCCAATTCCAGACCACTGGCACAACGTCCTAAATCTTGGTTTTGGGTTAAATCTGAGCTGCTATGATACAAAGAATATGCAGTTGTGCCTAAGAACATGCTATGATCCCCAATATGGCTTTGGGCATCACATTCTTCATCTCAGAAGTCCATTTTTTCTACAAGTGTTAAGAGCTCATCACTCCTTCCTCTCTTCAACATGCACAGAAGTCCATCACTTTTCAAAGATGTTTGGCCGCAAATGATTCATGTCTTTCTTTATTATCTTCTTATTTACTTCAGGCAACAAAAAAAAAAAAAAGGTGAATTTTTTTTTCAAGAATGGATTGATCCTTTAACAATTGCTCCATTCACTGCTATAACCATGCGAGTTGGCTTACCCTCAAAAACACCCCTTGATTCAAGGATTTGGGTGCCAGAGGTTATTTTGGAGGTGAACTCAGGAAGAATAAGTAAGAGGTAGTGAAAGGAGGAGGGGAAATAGTACATTAGTGAGCCAAAGACTGCTCTGGGCATCTAGTGCTCAATTCTGCTGGAGATCCCTGAGAGCTGTATGGTCCCAAGGGCTGGAGAAGTGGTGTTTGTCCCCCAGCTCCCTTCACACTCCTTCTTGGTTTAGGGTTGCCTTCAGAGGCATTAGATTCCTGGCATTTCAAGCTGCCCATGCCCTGGATTGGGCTAGTGTACATGGCTCAAAGATATCCCATAAGGGACAGAGACCCTGGAGAGGGAAGCTTTCAGTAGAGTGGAATTATCTAGCTCAACTAAGGTGAACACAAAGGTGGGCTAAGGGGATCTAGAGGAGGGCACCAGCAGTGTTTACGACACTAACATTCACTGAGTGCACGCCGTGAGCCAGCCTGGCATCAGAGGCTTTACATCAATCATCTCAAGCAATGCTCAGACCAATACTGGGAGGTTATTGGGAGGTTACTGTGAGCTCCACTATACAGAGATGGAGAACTGAGGTCCCTGACCTAAGAAAGTAGGGGTGAATCAGATCCTAACTCTAGTTCTGCTTCACTTGCCATGCACTTTAACATCAGACAGCTTAGCAAGAGACTCTGCAAACCACAGGCAAAACGAGTGCTCCCTGGCGTTGCAGAAACCACAAAAAGGATGGTGGACATGATCTTCACCTGAGAGTCATTCACAACCTCATACAAGTTCAAGTAAAATTTCTACCCCAGACTTTAGTTTTGTGCTTCTTGGTTAGTCTAGCCATTTAAAACTTCACATGTCTGAGGACTATTATCCTTACTTTTTAAAATGAATTCACAAGGTACTTAACACCATGCCATTGTGCTATTTAACAAGTGTTGTTTGAATAGAAGGTAGCGTGTACACCTGTCATTTTCTAGGCACCAACCACCCATTCCCCTTCCCAAGTACACACTGATTGCCTCCCCTTCCACAGTGCAAGCTTGCTGAAAAGTTGAGTACAGGTGCTCGTTTCTCAGGGTGGTTTCTGTGGTGGCCTGCTATTTCCCAGGGGTGAGCCCATAGCCACGCTGACCAAGCAGATGCCCTCTCATGGGATTTTGCATCTTGAGCAAATGCTACAAGAATAGAGAGAGTGGAGTAGATCCTGAGTCAGAGGAGTGACAGGCAACAGGTTACTCTCGCTAGAGTAGGATGCCATGCTTCCTTTCTCAGGAGGCCTCCAGGCCACTGAGCTCCCTTATTCCCGCCACTCTCTAAACTCAATCTGGTGGTCTCTGGTGGATGCTCACTACTCCACCTCTTTTCCACACGATGAATCTTCTTTTCCTTAGTTGCCCTGAATAAGTCTCAATGTTTGTAATCAAGAATCACAACTGAAGACAACTCATGCCTGGGATCTCCAAGTTCATGTAACCCACTGAAGGTTATGAAGCTTATGAAGCTTCTGATGATGCCATTTGCATGTGCAAAGGTTGCTGAATGGCATCATCAGAAGCTTTTTTCTGCCTGTTTTCAAAAGTGTATTCAGATCTTCACTTCATCACGTGAATGTAAAATTTACCAGGCAGTACTGGGAACTCCTCAGATACTGTAACAAGCCTAAGAATATTAACTAAAAGCATATTTTACATTTGAATGCAGAGGATGACCAAGTGCAAATGCTGCTCATGCACGCTGAAGACTTTCTGTACATCTTTTTTTTTTTTTTAAATGAGCTGCCTTTCCCTTCTTGTTCCATCACATGCCCAGGCCCCAATTTTTATTTCAATATTCTGCATTATCAGTTTATAATCTAAGGGCTGTAAGCCAGCTATTGATCTGCTTTTATTCTTCCTCATGATTTTATAATCTTCTTTAAGTATAAATGGTGAATTTCCTTTCCTTGGAAATTCTACCCTTTGAAAATAGTGAATGTTGTGCTATTAAATTTAAATTATGAGGAAAGTGCCCCGTGTGCTCTGAAAGCCCTGGAGGATTCAGTCCAGGTCAGTATTCTTTAAGAATATGTCACATTAACCTCCTCAGTAGCTACTAATGTTTACAACACTTTTTTAAAAAAAACCTTATCATGGTCAAGGCACACATAAATTGAACAACTTTGGAAATGCAGTTGGTAACGGAACTGCAAATTCATAGTGTAGCAACCTACAGGATGTTTCAGAAAAAAAGAGCATTTTAAATATGATTCATGAATAAGCAAACAGGCCGACCACCCAAATCAACTCGAAGAGTAAACACGGAGGGAATGTTTAGTTAAATTTTAGATGCCATTTGACTAGGGAAAAGGGCTAAAACTTATCAGCTGAGAATGAATTATGTCAATACCCAAAAAGCTAAGCATCTGCAGAGAACTGTCTTCAAGTAAAAGTTACACAAAGGGCTAACTGTTTATGCACTACAGATAAAATACGCTTCACTACAAAGGGCTTGCCCGTGCAAGAGATAAGGACAGAAATGCTTTAGAGTGTGTAGGATATACATACATAACTTATTTGTGTATTTGCATGACTGTACTTAAGGATTATCATGGGAAAGAAATAGGCACACACACACATATTCACTGGGACAAAAAAAAAAAAAGACAACTGTTAACTTGTTTCTATCTGTAAATGTTGGCATATGCGCTGTGAAAGCCCCCTACCCTGATATGAGGCAGGTAGCCATTCATTGTGGAGGTGCTTGAAGACTAGTCAAAGGCATCTCAAAATCTCTAATCCCGCTTCATGTTTGTTTAGAGAAAAGGACTGGTCCTATGGTTTAGCACGTTTCTTGAGAGCTGGGACAATGTCTTTTACATCTGGAGTCTCAGGGGTCTAGGAGAGTGACTGAAACAAAGCAGATGTTCAATCACCGTTAGTATGTGGGCCTAAAGTTGCTCAATAAAGCTTTTCCATTTGCTGGAAAAGAAGCCATTACACTCTGTTAAGATACTTCCAAATTCTGCATATGTGTAGGAAAGTAAAAAATCTCATCTTTTCTAACTTCCTCACTGTATATCTAACATCATTTTTACAGATGACGTTAGCTCCCCCACCAACAATTTATATACAATAGAGGTCTGCTGCTCACATTTAACCTAATGCCAGGGCCTGGAAAGAATCTCCCCTGCACCACTGGGCACTGGACACACTGTGCAAATTAAGTATTCCCTCTCAACTAGCAAGCTGAAGGCAATGCCAGTAGCAAAGCATTGCCTGAAGCCAATCCTTGGAGCTGTGAAGCATCGCCACCAGGGTAGCAGGTCGTTGATCCAATGGAGTGGAGATAAGCTGAGGAAAAAGAAGCCAAAACAAGGACAGAAAGGGGAAAAAGCCAAAGCAAGATTCAACTCAATCTACCCAATCTTCAAAACAATTTTCTTGTTCCTAAGGAGCTGAGCAAACTCAGATGAGTGCCCATTCCTCTCTACATTTCTTGGACAAGACCTAAGTAGGGAAATGGCCTTTGTAAAGCTTTTGTGAGTGGACATCTTTTTCTATGCTTTGTTCATAAAATCATTTAGAGGGAAATACATTCTGCAATCTAGCCCCCAGTGCAAATAAAGTTCAAAGTCAATTCAGAATTTTGGAAGTGTTAGAGTCTGTTATGAGACCTGGTGGGCAGTACCTGGCCTCCCAATAATAGCTGGACCTGAACATGAGCATCAGCGGGGGCTGGGTAGCAACCAGGTGTGGGAAGAGGAGAGACACATAAATACCTCACCACTTTCTTCTTATAACCTTTACTTAAATTGAGCTCACCATAAGATCAAGTACCACTCACTGGCAATATTATTAAAAAAGAAAAGCTTGCTTTGAATAATGCCTCACAGTGCCTCAACAATTCATGAGCTGATCACACAGAGCATCTCATTCTTGCCAGAGTCCCATCACATCTCTGCATGTACCACTGTGCTTTAGGTTCCAAGAAGGCCATCCCACAAACTTTTGTGGGTCAAATGATGAGCATAAGTGGTCTAAATCAATCGTGTTTGCAAGTTCTAATTGTTTACTTACTAACACAAGTATGGATTTGCACAGTCCGTGGTATTCCATTATGTCAGAGTTTAGCCCTCATGTCATATCCTGGCCTGAAAGGAAGAAATTCTGGCAACTCGTGGGCCAGGAATGAGCAGCCTATTAAGATCTGAAAAGCTGTCATCCACCCTGAAAGGACTTACGTCAGCCACCGAGGATATATTTTAAACCGCCTGTCCGCAAGAAAACTTTAATAACGCAGCCTTGCTCTAATGTCTTGTGAGAGGAGAGGCAATTTTACTTCTTCTATTAACCCAACGTGATTACAATGGCTTATTTCATGGAATATTAAGTTCAAATTCTGCTCCCTGGGAGGACAATAAAAAAAAAAAAAGAGTGTGCTTATGACTTTGCCCGAAATAGCCACAGGACCACAGCTCCTTGGTGTTTTTAATGCATCCAAGCAATAATCTACCATAATTCGCTAATGGTGAGATAAATTAGTGACCAAATAATAACCTGAAAAGATGACATCAAGATGGAAAGCAAATGTTTATCTTTTGAAAAGGACAGCATAACACAGCTGATGTTCTATCTCACCAATCCCCCTTAAAAAAAAAAAACACCAAGTCCTTATTGGCTCCATCTAATGGCAGTTGTTAAAACAGTGAGACCGATCTCACTAGCTAACAAAACATTCACTTTGAAAAGTAACCGGAAACTTCAGCACCCCCTGAGCTATGTAGATGTTTAAGAGGTAAATGAAACTGGGCTTTCTCCAAGAATTCCAATTGAGATCCACTCCTTAGAAATTATTTCAGAGAGTAATTGTACTGATGAGAAATGGCAGATCCACCATAATGAGGGCCATCTAGGATTTTTGACAGGTTCAAATGCAAGATTTTATAACCAACTTTCAGACTCAGGTTTCTACTCTTAACTGTAGATGAACAACAGTGGGAATTAAACCATAATTAGTTACCAATAAGTATTTCTCAGCGCCCTGAAGCTGTGACCAACACTTACTCACAGCTATCACTCTCCAATAAGGTGTCTGTCTAATGGCACTCCATGGAAATGGAAGGAGATCCTTTCTTAATAGCAGGAAACCAGAAGTTCATTTTCTTTAGCTCTGCAATGCCCTTTGAATAGGGCGTGAAGTGATGGAGATTGGACAGTTACCTTGAATAAATTTGATTCCTGCCATTCATGGTATGAAACTCTCTCCCCATCTGGGGCTCCCATCAACAATGTTCATTTCACGGAATGGGAACCATAGCTCGTTTACCTACTCTAGTGGTGGTTACTAAATTACCCAGGCCTGTATCAGCACAGCGCATATGAAAACAGGTGAGTTCATCAACTACAAAGCAAGATTCCTGGATCCATGAAAAGAACAAGAAAAATCCTCTTACTCAATTTATGTTTCTTTATCATAAGTAGCACATTCAGGTAAAACCCAGTCTAGTGAACTCACACCAGTGGCTCAGAAATGACACATTACCTTATGGATATGATTTATTTCTGTTTTTATTTTTTACAGGGGGAAAAAAACGTGTTCACCTTTAACGTTTTTATTTGAAAAATGCAAATAGTAAACGGAATTATAATCATAAGCCCATGAACCTAAGGAAAGCTGAAACTTAAGTATACATAGAAATGGTGCTGTGACTCTTTAAAAGGGGGGAAAATGCATAGGAATAAAATGATCTTATTTTTACTCTCCTTTTTAGAGGAGTTCTCTGTTTGTGGCCCACACGACAAAATGATCTGATAAGAGGAGCAAGGCTAAATGGCAAACGGCAAACATCCCAACCTGATGTATTTCCTCAGCCCTGACCTTCAGATAAAAATCGTACAGAAATCTGCAAAACCTCCAAATATGCAGCACCACAGGCTCCCACCATTTTCAGACACAACAGTCAGGAAAAGGGAAAAAAAGAGGTAAAAGAGAAAAAAGAAACAAACATATCACTACTGAAAACAGCTTTTTCTCTTTAATATTTCAAGATTAGGATCAGATGGATGCAGGAGCTGCACACACCATTTCTTTCTGCATCTGTGCATAGGTGTGTACAGACATGTGTGAAATGTACATATGTGTATGTCTATCATTTTTATGTATGTGTGTGCCCAATATCAACGGTGTGGGTAGTTCACATGAGATATATTCTATACATACTGTGTGCATATTTAAGGAGGAAAAAGGGACTTCAAACGGTAAAAATTTATTGCACTGTGAAATTAGCTAAAATTATGACAACTGTAAGAAAAAAAATTATACGGACAAAATTTGGGTCTGGTGGAAGAATTCTTTGATGTCTGGATTCCAATTTAACCCCCGACTGAGTTCTAAGAATCAAATGAACAAAGTATATCATACACCCCAAGTCTGCCTGTCAGCACTAGTCATCATTTTTTATTTTATTCTTTCCAGCTGCATGTATTTACAAGACTCTGCTCTGACATTTCCTCCCCTCAAAATGTACACACTCACCGCTACGGGCAGTTGCCAAATATATTTGTAAAACAGTTCAATTCCGTGTTTGTTTATTCATTAGGCATCTCTATCAGTCTCAATAAGTATGTACCGCTCTAATTTTTTGGCATTTGCTATCACACCATATCTTTGTATATTTGACTTATGTGTTTATGTTTCAATCTGCTCAACCCTCATTTAAAAACACCTTTTCAAATACAAACTGAAAATAAAATGTTCATATACAAAATTTCACATATATGCTGCCTTACCATCTAGGAAGAATTAAAAGAATTTTTTAAAGATAAGAATGACAGTTACACAGGTTTCAAAACATCCCTATTACATACATACAGTGTAGTGTTTCTATCTGATTTTTATCAGTGATCTCATTTAACTGAACATAACCATAAACGGAGATTTTATGTACATAAGTTTGGCACCAACAGACAGTTATACAGACACCACTCTGGAGAACAGAGAAGTCTAAACCCTTGTACATATTGCATACAAAAATAACTTTACCCGGGTATATATGACTGTTCGGTGAGCTAAGAATATGTTAAGGCAGTTATAAATGTTTAAAATGTTAATAATAAATCTAGGTTGTTTAAAGAATATTTCCAAATAACATAAAATATTTAGTTTCCCCCACCCAACCCATAAAAAGATAAGATTTATCACAAAATGTTTGAGGAATAATCAGCCATTTTGGGCTAATATATTTTAATATTTATATACATGACACATGCTGAATATAAATGATCCATCGTGATTTCCCATAGTGTATGGAATTTATACAATTAACTGCAAGGTCCAATGGCTTGAAGGCATATAAGGGGCAAACACAGTTACAAGGTTTTGCTGATTATTGTTATAAATCTTATAAAGCATAAAGGCATTAAAGTATATTCTGTTTACACCATTCATTTTAAAATACAGCTTATAAAAATATTATTTCTTATTAAAAGATTTATATTTTCTGACTTTCTCCTTTTATGAGGTAAATTTATTTGCCAGTATTCAAAAAATACTTTCTATTTTTCCACTTCCAAATATGTGTTTGAAATATACACTAAGATTCAATATCAATTTTCTAGTTATTTCTCAAGGGTTATATTTGTTCATAATAATAGCAGCAAACATTCAGGCATTATTTGTTTGGTTTCTCCAAAGTGTTTAAATTTAAAAAGAATCAAATAACAAAAGCATGATGAACCAAATTGCTTATTTTATACACACATTATACCCATATACGTATGTACGCACTTATGCATGTATATTCCTAGCACGCCATTAATCATCAGTGCCAAAATTGTGTTATCAATCCACCTACACTGAACATTAAATGTTTTAATATTCATATAAATTGCATCAAAAATATACACGTGATTTTGCTTTTCAAATTAAGAGACTTTGTTCCTTAATGGAGGTATTTTTCACTGGGCCCCTCTGTTCCTTCTTAGCCATATGTAATGTTTAAATAAACTTGTGAATAAAAATCTGCAATAAATTCTATAACATGCTCCCAAACTGTCCAGTGTGGATTTTTTATAAAGGAGCTAAAGCCACAGTACACGAAATGTGAAATGGAAAAATATCCGACGTCTACGGGCAGGATCCTGGGGGTGTCCACCGTTAGGAAAAAGACACCGGATTCTGCAGCAGCTTATCAAATCAGCTTTATGTTTCTAGAATGAGTTCCTGCTGCTGAGCCTGAATTTGTAGACAGTCACGGAAAAAAATAGCCTATAAGATTGATCTAGCTCAAAACAAAACCTCTGGAAAGACACATAAGTTTCATCAAACCCATGTACAGCTAGGATATGAAAGGCTATATTACGGCCAGATAGCTTAAGGATATATTAACAGTATGAATATCTGTGTGCATACAAACACATGCGACTATATTTAATATGTTCGCTTGTATTCAGACCACATACCTATTACGTTTCTTGCCTAAGTGTCAATGATAAGATCCATATACCGGTAGATGTTTGTGTCATATCAGTAACATTTATTCAGTAATTTGCATGTTTACATCTGCTAAAGTACATTACCACTTTCCTTTCTTTTTTTTTTTTTTTTTGCCATTTGCTATAACAAGTCTGGCAATCAAAAGGAAGGAAATACTTAAGTATAGAAAGAGTTCGTTTCATCAACTACCCAGCCTGGTATTTAGGGTAGAAATTCATTAGCCTATTTTACCACCATTCATCTGTTAAATCGGAATGCTAGAAAGAATTAGAAAATAGACCATTTCTCTTACTTTTCTTTGCCATGGAAAACAAACCCCTAGAAAATGTCCAGTATCAGCTTTGTTTCTTTTTTCAAATGGCCCTAAAGTTCTTTCTCAAACACACACACACACACACACACACACACACACACACACACACAAAACCCCATGTGCACCCACAACCATATGTGGCTCCAAAACCACACTACCTTCGCAAGCATAACATCTTACATATTGGAAGCCAATTTGGACTTACTAAAAATCTATGATCCGAGTGAGAAATCGTGTTAAATACAAGACCTGGTAACTTTATTTTTAATGATGACTTTTTACCAAAAAAAAAAAAAAAAAAAAACCCACAAGGTAGAGGAGAGAGATCAGCAGGGTGAATGTAAAAACTGTTCATCTTAAATTTCTACAAACCCAGTGTCAGGGTAAGCATGTACGGTGCATCAAGCATAACAAAATGAAAAAGAGGTGGGGGGGAGGGGGGTCCCAGGCACTTGCTTCCTTGAATCCCTCTGAATACATTTCACAATTCATCAGTTTTTGTCTTTCCTGCCACGAATGAGGACAATCAGACCAGACACCCATTAGATTTTTCATGCAATTTTTTTTTCTTGTTCATGACATGTTGGCAGGAGGATGGCAATTCTGAAATCTTACCAAATGAGAAAAATGTCAGAAGCTGAACTGACAGCTAGTGGTTACTATGGTGATAGGTGATATTGAAAAAAAATAAAATAAGACTCAGTTAATTCAAAAGGAATCAAGTTGGGTATTTTTAAGCCAGTTGATACAGATGAAAACTTAATCCTGATATTGCGACATTATCTTTTTGAGCTAACAGCCAAAGACACCATTTAGCTTAAATAATAACTAAATACACTGCTCATAATCTTGTGATTAAAAATAATGGAAAGAAACAGTATTGATAAATGGAAGTCAAATATTGTTACTAAATGACTATCAGAGAAATATAGAATATATTCAGTGGAAAGAGGATTTTGTTTAGGGGGAAAGTATAGTTTCAGCAAAATATATTTTTAAACGAGAACACAGTAGCTTCACAGGAAAAAAGGACTCTTAAGGGACAACCCAGTTTCTGTTAAAACATACACAGAGACCCCAAAGCCTGGTATTTTCATCTTTAAAATTCATCTAAAAAGAAGAGAGAAAATTCATTTTGATTTTCATTGTCAGTATGTTCAACCTCTTTATTTTCAAAAGATATTTATATAGGTAAAGACTCATTATGAGTTTGGTGTTTTGTTTGTTAACAACTCTCTATATCTTCATTTCACTCTTTGGTTTAAATCCAGTTTGATGTTCTGACTATTCTTCAGGGACTTTCATAATAAGCAAAATAAATAATAATAACAACAATAGCCACATAGCACCTTTTTCTAACACTAAGTAATGACAACATTCCCTAGTTCAATTTTTGCAGTTATTTTTAGGTTTAATGGTTTAAAAGGAAGAAACAGGATACTACCAAAATGATATTCATAATAAACAAAATAAATACATTTTTTCCACTTCTGTAACACATATGAAACCCACACAAGATTTTTTTTAAAAAGAGTTTTAAAACAATTGGCTAATAAAGAAGATTCAAAGTTGGTAAGGGGTTCAGTAAGGAAGAATACATTGTCCAGAAACTCTCTGACAAGGAACAACTTTTTCGAGGCTTCACTTCACATTGACACTAGAGTACTGTAAGTAGAATGGAATAATCCTGAAAAGTGTACTTAGGAAGTCCAGAGGCAGTGCTCATTTTGAAACAGTGTAGTCTGAAAAGATTCCAGCTTGCATATTTTTTCCATATGCCACACTCCCAGATCTAGTCTATATTTTTTTTCATTTGATATAGGGATATTAAATTATCTACTGTATCTTTTTTTTTAAATCAAATCTTTTGAGAGTTACAGGTAACTAGCAAAAACAAGATTCTTATTTATAACCTCAAGCTAGTATTTAATGCAAGGGGGAGGGGGTACATTATCAAGGAAGAAGCTTAGGGAAAAACATTAAAGTTCTATTGGTTAAGAGAAGCTCTTTCCCACTGAACAGACTACAATGCCATCTACTGGGAAAGAGAAGTTCAACTTCACTTGAAACAGCTGGGCTCATTTAAAGGCAGCTAGATGAAACTGGAGAGACATTTAGTCCTGTGCCCTTCGCTGTTCAAAAAAAGGATTAGAAAAGAAAAACATGTATGTACGCCAACATATAGCTGAAATACCAGTTCTTACTACAGATCATTATGTCCTTCCTTAGAGAACTCCTCCCAGCATTTTCCTTCTTAATTTCCAGCTAAAGCCTCTCTTTTTCAGTTTCTTCCAACTACTCAAGTAACAAGTTAACACCACCAAGAAAAATAATCACCAACAGTAAGCGACCTTGGGGTCCTTTTCTGTAATCTCCAGCTTGTGATTTTTACAAGCAGTTTGTGTTAGAATCCTCTCTGCAGAAGATTTTTTTAAAACCCTAAATTCACAATGGAAAAATGGAAGGGAGCCAGTCAGGAGGAGTCGAAGAAGAGCAAAGACACAGAGAAGCCCTCACATCATAAGCATAAGGTCTCTTTTTATAACCTCTTCTGTTGTGCGGGATGTAGAAGTGAAGCTGTCTTAAAAAAAAAAAATAAAAATCTGCCCAGTTTCTGCAAGCTCTTCTCACATCTCCACCAAGGGCTTCTTTGCCCGTTGTGCATTTATCTTTCATTCTTACGCCATGATGCTGAAAAGTGAAAAATGGAAAAGATTCAGGCCTGCCCTTTCCCACTTCTCTATGAAACTATTAGAGTTGAGGAATGCAATATTTAAGAAGCAAGAAGGGACTATTGCCCCAGTTAAATGAGAATTTATTTTACAGACACGATCAAAAAGAAATTAAATTCCTACCTAAAAACTGTTGTCAGTATCTTCCAAGTACACATATTGGCACAGTGGACAGAAAAGATACTCAACCTCCACACTATTCACATTTGGAGGCTGGTAATTTCTTGTTATAGAAAGAAGTATGCACTGTACATGCATTGTAGGGTAGAGAACAGCATCCCCAGCTGCTATCCAATGGATGCCACTAGCACCCCACCCTCACACAACTGTGACCATCACCAAGGTCTCCAGACATTGCCCACGTCCTCTGGGGAACAAAAGCATCCTCGTTGCCATTGATAACAACTGTCATAGATTAATAATTTCAATTTCATGTAAGTTAGTTCTTACATGATTCTCTATCAAGCTATGACTCACACTGATGCACGAAATAATATTTTGAAAAGATGTAAGAATAAGGCAGAAAAGGTGTGCATGGGAAAGGTGCAATCTCTTTTCAATCATCTCTCTAACCTCAGGGCTAATCCCAGCTCCTGACCTTTGCAAAGGGCTCCCATGAAAGTTCTAGGAGGGCAGTGAAAGGAGAGTCAGCTCAGGGAAGGTAGATGTCAAAAGGATATGCCCCCAAAGCAAGGAGGTGGGGATAGTATCATGATGAGATCTCAGACAAGCAGAAGGTTTAGATGGAAGATGCGGAGAAGAATGGGCAGTTGTTTGATTCAAAGCATTTAAATGAAGGGGCTTTACCATTCAAAGACGCAAAGTCAACTAAAAAAATAGTTCATCCTTAAATATGAATTCTTGACCCTCTATTTCCACCTCCCATATAAAATTTTAAGTGGAAAGGTATACAATTTTAATTTCCAAAGCTGGGACAATTTGAAATTTCATTGTGAATTTTTTAGAAATTTAGCCCTATACAAGAAGAGTCTGAGATAAAAGAGGAGAAAATGGAGGGGTAGGGAGAAACATAAGTCCACATTCAAGAGGGCTAGGGAAGATAAAATGGTCGTCAAGTTTTGCCCAAGGGACAGTGCAACTCTGCATTAACCTGAAAGGATTCTAGAAGGTTCAAGCCTTTAGAGTACTAGCCCTTGCTTTGTGTGCAAGTCTCTATTTAAATTTCTCCAGCAGAAATGGAATAAAGGATGATTAGAGAGGCATTGTTCATTTCAGTTGCCTTTTACCATCTACATGGAAATCAAGGTTTCATTGGTGGGAAGTTTTTAGTCAGACAGTAATCTGTCTGTAGTATACCATGAAAAAATGTAAACACTACCTGTCTCTGTCCCCTTGTTTACCAACCCTTAGACGATGATAGGCACAAGCAAAGAGCACAGATTTTTTAACATTCGACATTTTTCAACACTCTGAAATCTTGCTTTTCCTCACTGCAGGAAAAAGTACGTGGAATTGAGAATGGACTGAATGCAAAACAAAGTATATTCACTCTTCAAAACTACAGTCCCTGGTACCACATTCTCTAATGCTGGTGGCTTTTGTGGAGTGCTTCTTTCTTTAAATGAGCTGGACCACACAGACTCACTCATTCAGAATAAGTCTATAGATGAACTGTCCCTGGATTTTTAAAGAAACTCAGCTTGTGCGGTCTGCTGATATCACAGAGAAACAAGGAACTATTTTCACATCTCATTCACATAATGGATGGGGCTAGAGTACAGAGCAGACAAGCCTCCTGGAAAGCGTGCAGTTTGTCACGACACGCAGGAAAATTCTGCAGTGTTCCTGCCTTGACTTTCCTAATCTAAGCTAGATTTCCAGGGCAGTATTCATAGATTGCATTGCACTGGACCAGGAAGGCTGACTGATAAAGATCATTCGTGCACACACTTGCCACTTCACACGGGATTACCACACTTGGACATTTCAGCATCTCTATGTACTCTGGATATTTGCTAGGGCAGTGCCTGCTCCTAAAAAGGTTTTTTTTTTTTTTTTTTGGTTAAAAAAAAAAGGTTGATAATTACCCATTAAGATCGTCCTTTAGATTTTGTCTCAGCTCTCTACAGATGTACCTGAGCAGGGTTCCTTAAAGTCACCCACACATATAGTGACTGCCCCGTGGCTCCCCTCCAGACAGAGACCCACCCTCTGACTCCACAGAAGGCTTACTATGCACAAAATGCTGGTGGAATCCAGTCTCTTTTAGTCTCTTAACTTGTATCATCAGTTGCTAAATTAGCTAATGATTAATTAGTTAATGTTTTCAAAGCACTTTGAAGATGAAAAGCACCGCCTAAGTGCTAAGTGTAAAACAGCATTAGTTATTCGACTCTGCAAAGACTAATTAGCTTTTAAAAAAATGTTCCCCCCAAACTGATCAATAATGCTTCTGGTATTATAGTAGGAATGTTTGTCCCGCAGATCACTAAAACCCACCTCACGTTTTAAGGCTTTTATGCCCCGAGACACGCAGAAATCCTGAGCGAGGTTTATTGCTTAGTAACCCCTCGGCTTTCAACGTGGCTGGAGTTGGGCTAGTGATGTCATCTATACAAAACGCAGCATTTTTGCTGTCAAAAAAGCTTTAAAGGATTATTTAACAAAGCTAAAAGTAAAGAACTAAACTCTAGGAAAGTGGTACAGAAACATGATCAGTGAACTTATATTTAAGAAGAATTAAGCTTTTAAAGTTTTTTTTTCCTCCTCTAAAAAGCTCTTTACCGGTGGTTCTCCAGGTGGCCTCTGAATTTATTGTGAGATTTCACTTTGATGGCTATGAGCTCTCATGGGGACTATTATGTCAATAATTTCTACAGCAACATTTTATTCCAGGTACAGAAATGACTTAGAAGATAGAGTTGGGGTCTGGAAATTCCAGGATCCTACTTTAAAATTGCCCTTGCCAACCACTATCGAATGAAAAAAGATAGCTTTTGCTATTTCTCTCCTTTCCAGTCCAAATCCTAATGCACAGACCCTTTTGTAAGCTTCTTGGAAGCTAACTATCCTGATAAACCACTCGAGAAAAGTTCGGTATTTTGTTTCTCCCATCCAATTTCAAAGACTTAAATAATGTAAAGTTAATGGAAATTCTGAAGCCGAACTAGGCAACTCTGCAAATGGAGGTTTGCAAGCCATTTGTTCCCCCCACTGTCTACCAGTGTGGGTCTAGGACATAAACACAGGAAATTGGGGTGTTTTTTTAAATGCCTGAGATGATTACTTTTAGTAAAGATAAGAAAAAATTAGTATTTCAGATTAAAAATGCTGAATAATTTCTCTTAAAGACTGGCATTGGTTTTGTTATGTTGTTTTGTTGAGGAAAATAATTTCAAAACGATAACAAGATGCTGATTTTTGAAAATATAAAATACATACTAGTCATATGTCACTCTCAAAAATATGCAATGTTAACAAATTATACGTCACACACATAACAAATATAGAGACCACTCAGCTTAGGAATTAAAAAGTTAAGCTAAACAAAAGCAGTTTTACACATGGGAGCATATGTTCTTTATGTTCTCAGTCCAGGAATGAATTTAAGTGGAGCATAAACATGATAGCACAGTAGACACATAGGTATGTGTGTACAAGTATACAAACATACACACAGGTATAAAACATAGATGTGACAGATACATACAGTCACACACAAGGCACCCACATCAATCAAGCATCTACTACAGAAAAAGAAAACAGAGATGCATGCTCAAATTCTCAGAACTAAAGGCTTGGTATCAATGTCAGCCTCAGCCTTTCTTATAGGCACAAAAATAGGTCTGCCAATAAAGCACTTGAAAACAAAAAAAAGAAATGGGTGGAATGAAAAGTATGGCCGGCTACTAGATGATTTCTTTGCAATGTCCCAAGTGAATATAAAAAAAGCAGACACCTGAAATAATTTGCAAATCACTGTCACCCAGACCCTAAAAAACATAATATATGAGCAGAGTTTGGAAGGAGAGGTGGTCAAGTCAAGCACAGCTGCTATTCCCAAGGTCTCTCTAAGTGAGTTGAGCACTAAACATAGGACAAGAGAAGAGGACAAACTAGGGAAAAGGTACAATTTTGACTAGAAGAAGAAGTTCCTTTGGAAATTTCAAGGATTATTTAAAATTCTTATCTAAATCAAGTTCCCTTCTGAATTTCTTTTTCTTATAATTGAACAAGTGTTAAACTGTATCAGGCTGTCACAGCTGTTCCAATACATGAACCGCACTTACAGTAACAGCTTTCGTTACACATTTTTGTGGAGTGGTTTCCAGCACACTGTGATCAGAGCTTGCATATTTTTATACTACTTGCATATTGAAAATAAACCCAACATTTTAGATTATTTTTCTCCCAGTGCATCTGGCATGTATGGTTCCTGAAAGACAAAGAGGCAATTGTCATTTCATACCTACTGATCTGACTGAGTACAACACCTTGTTTTATTTTCGTATATGATTCTCAGTGTTTTTGGTTCAAAAAAAAAAAAAACCTACTTACATTTGGTCAATAAAAAGATCCTGAAAGACTGCAGCTTATCCAAATCATTTTCCAGGGGCCAAATGCTAATGCAATGTTTTCCACTTACAGAATCTTTATAATGACATATCAAATATCCAAATAGTAAGATGAGGGCAGAGGCTATGACCTATTACTTGGTCAGAACCATTAATGAAAGAAACAAGGGAAAATCAACATAGTCAAGGCTTTTAATTAAACTGTTTGTTTCTGATTCAAAAGCACTTTGTGTTGTGAGTCCTGAGAGACAGAGGTATTTCCAAGCACAGGTGACTCACTGAAATGATCATGCTCCACAACTTCAATTGTTGCTTCTGGAAATATCACAGTATTTGCCAAACACGCAAATTCCAAAATACCTTTATTTCAACAGGAATTATCAGATGAATGCTTCAGAAGCGCAAGCAGGCTATAAAGAATAACAATTTTTCTGCATAAGTAAAAATAATTTCGTTTGTCCAAATAGGTTTTGAATTAAATATACACATGCTATTGTTTCAGAAACTATAAAAGAAATGATAGCCATCTGTTGCTTATTGTCCTTTTTCCAGAATTAGATCTTAATTAGCTTCAAATGCCTTATCTTTTCCCAATCACCTCAGTACACACGTTGTCTAAATTTTGCTTCTTGTTGTTCAAGCCCTCTAAATTAGTAGATTCAAAATTAGCCAGTTATAGCAATGCTTTCCACTTTAAATTTTAATAATAAACAGAGACATCTCCTTTCTTATTTTTCCCCCTAGACCCTCCCTCTTTTCTGAAAACTGAAGGCTGCTGCTGAAAGGATTGAAAATCTGGAAAGAGTTTGGGGTGGACTGGCCAACCCCCTTTCATTTCCTTCAGATGTTTACAATCTACCACCTTTCTGAAGACAAAGATGGGAAAAAAGCTATTTTTCCCTTTGACTGAAGGGTGAGACAGGGGGGTATTAAAAACTGATCAATGTAATTTTTTTCTCAGAAGTATTTGCACATCTGTGAAATAATGTAATTTATAAAAAAAAAATCTTTTCATATGACATTCATGATTATAGCCTGATCTGGAGAATTATTCAAATATAAAATTAAATGTTCAAAAACTCGCTGTGCTGTGGATGGCTGAGCTTATCCCAGCTGTGCATCAAACTTATATAATTCTATTAAAAGTATAAAAGTGAGCCTTTCTAGACTGCACTGAATATCTGAAAGGGGAAATCATGTTTTAAAGGAAAGTATGATCATCTACTTCTTTTTGTTTGTTTAATTTTCTTTTGATAATCCTGCCAGCGGTCTAAAGATGCACAACCACACAGTTCCCAGCAATAACAACAACCAAAAGGTGATGGGGGAGGGCTACTGGGTAATCATGGAAATGCTCTGTAAAGTGGATTGCATTTTATTATCACCAGGTTTAGAAAAATCTGCAACCTAACAGAAGGTTACCAATCTTTAAAGTAAATTCTTCTGTTTGGTTGAAATTGCTGGAGATATGAGCCACGTGTAATTTATCTGGCCTGCCTGTTACGTGGGGCACGCCACTTTCATGCCTGGACCCCACTTTTCCTACACCCATGCAAAAGCAGCAAGTGCCCCCAATTGACTGATGGAAATTTCCCCTCCAAGCGCATGGTTTAAAAAAACAAACTTTCTCTGGCCAAGTGTTAGAGAAAGTTTTCCTTCCCATTTACATGACTGCATAGTCAGTTCTGAACACAGCTACCTCTAAGGGAAGAATTTTATGAAATATTTGTCAAATTCAAACTTACCCTGTTTCTTACACAATCAATTCAAGGCAACAAATAGTCAATGGTATTGAAAATAATTGGAGCCCAGGAAATAAAAGACTATTAAATGTCTTTGAAGTTACAGCCTGAAATCCATACCCCCAAATTCTGGTGCTTTCCACAGCTCCTAATTTTTTTTTAATAAAATGAATGTCTAGAGCATTTATTGTGAATTAAAGGCTTAGAAATAGACCAGAATTTGTTTATGGATTAATATTATCAAATTTTAAGTAGAAAGCAAACTATACGTCTCAATAATTTTATGGCACACATCATTAGTCAGATGATCTCCCCAAAAAGCCCACATCAGGAAGAAGGGATCTGCAGTTCCCGTTTTTAAAAATATGAGCAAAATAAGGGCAAAGATATTGTTTCTGCTGCCTAAGACAGACGGACTTTAATAACACTTAACAGAATGATGCACATAATGATCTCAGAAAGCACTTCTTATGCCTCATCCATCATGCCGAGGAGAAAATGAAGCCTTCGACAGCATTAGGAATTATTCTAGATCTTGTCAGTAATTCGCAGCTCCTCTGTAGTATCACAACACAAATGTGCGTGTATAAGACATCTACCATTAATCTAGGAGTTTTTTTCTACACACAACAGCGTGCTGAGAATGTATCAATTGTTTCATGGAGAAGTAGCACATAGGCAGCCACCCTAAATAAAACAAGAAAAACCAGGCAAATATATGGATAGATAAACAAACAGGGTGTTAAGGAATGAAAATGTTTGCTATCACTATAAGAGAAAGCAGAATAATGTCCCTCGTACCTTGTGCATGGGCGAGGTGAACTGGAAACTATAAATGTCCTGACTGAAGGGCCAGACTCTCACTGATGAAAAGTTTCTGTAAGTCGCAACATACTGTCAACATCCCTAAGTAATAAGCCCTTATGTGATGAGAAAATGATGGGTTTTCTTTCTCGACTGAAGAGAAATGCAAAAAGGTCCAGTTTCTGTCCTTCAGGCAGAAAATCAAAGTGGGCACCTGGGTTATTTATTTCACTCATTTTAAAGATTTCATAGGGTTCTAACAATGGAGGGGGGATGCCAGGAATGAGTAAAATAACCCACTTATTCACGGACAGCTCAGCTTTGACAGTATGTCCGTGGCAAACAAATTTGAACTCCCAACCCTCATGCTAAAACAAACAACAGAATTTGGCAGCATCTTATTCAAAATAAGCTCTGTTCTTAACAGTATGATGGCCATTCTAAAATAGACCCTGCTCCAGAGAAAAGGTTTATAAATATTTGCAAAATAAACTCTTAAAACATTCCTCTGAGTCCACTCCAAATCGATTTCTATACATGCACTACAAAGATGAAAGCTGACTGGGCGTCTGGTTTATGATAAATTAAGATGGTTTAACTTCCAACAATCAGCTATCCCACACAGATGGATTTCTGTGAGGTTCTGTGAGCTGCTCAACAACAACCAAAAAAGCAGGCTCTTGTCAAATGGAATGAAAAGAGGGACTTCTCGGAACAGATGAATTGGCACGGTACTGGGGAAAAAATACACAGGTGAGCAAATGTCAGTACAAACTAAGAAATAGTAATGACCACTACATTGAAAGTCTTCTGAAGAAAATGCAGACTTTTCTTTTAGATTAATTATCTGAACTATGTTATTTAACTACAAAAAATGGGTCTAAACCACTAGGAAGTTGATGTCCAGTGTAAACAGAGTTCCATCTTATTTTCAACACTCAAAATTTGAAAGGTTTTATTTTTTTAGAAAAAGACTTTTTTTCTCCTTTTGAAATGATGAACAAATTCCAAGAGGAGACAGAAGTGCTAAGCACCCAACTCAGGTTGGGCTGATTTACCCACTTCCCCAGCTACTAGTCACAAGTAACAGACTCCAGGGCAGGATGAAAACAGAGCTCCCAGGAAGTGGACGCTGCCAGTACCCTCCCTCTCCATCTGCATCAGCCCACCCTCCCTGTCTCTCTTCCTCCCCCACACAAAGCTATAAAGCAGAAAATGTCACTGAGAGCACCACCGAGGTCTGGCAATGGACAGATATTTATACTGAATAATGCTCACGTCAGGAATGAGTAAAACCAGGTTTAAAATTGAGGTTTTCACAAAATAATGAAGAGGAAATGTCATGCTAGCAGCGGTACCGGCATAAATTGTGCTTATTCATTCATTATCCCTTCCCCTCCCCTTCCCCCATGGAAACATAATTTTTATTTTTCAGATCGACATGTCTATGAAAGAACTTGGCTTTCGCCATACTTGGTGCTCATTCAAAGCCCAAGACTAGAGACAAGGACTATTTTTAAAGACTTTTAAAAAATACAAAGATGGCAGCGAGAACAGATTTCCTTCTAGATTTCAATTTGAACTGAAAAGGTAAACAGGATTCCCCAAACAAAATTACCTGGAGCTTTAACTTTTACTTCTCTAATTGAATGACAGAAAATATCAGCTAAAAATGTCATCTGCTCCATTGTAAGTACATTGCCCCTCCTGGCAAGGAACTGGGGGAAGGAAAGAAAAGTGTTTACATTTCAATTGTTCGATGCCCATTTGGATAAGGATAACAAAGAATACTCAAGAAGGTATTTCTGTGTGCAGCTTTCTGAGGGGTTGTCAGGACTGGAGGAGGCGCAGTGGGGGCTAAACATAACTAAAACCCATTCAGGGAGGGCGGGGGCAGTCCACCTTGGTAGTCCAGTTAAGGTGCAGACAGATTTCAGGTTGAAAAATAATATACATAAGGTTCCCTATTCCCTCATAAAAAAAAAAAAAAATCCCGTAAACCTCTTCTGTCTGGCAGTCAGCCGTGTGCTCTCCAGTGCTGAGATAAAGACCCAATCTACTCATCAAACACCTCCAGGCGCCGCCATCTAATAGGAACAAATTGGCAATGACTGCCCAGGCTAGTAACACAGGCCCACTGATTTGTAGATTGATACGGATGCCTAATGATCCCCTTGGGCAGATCAATAGGAACAATCCTCATCCCTGCCTTTCTTCTTTATTGGCCTAGAAGAGGAAGGCCAGGAGAAAGCAGGATGTGGAGGAAGCTGTGGTACTACCTGGGGACAGATGGAGAGTAAGGACCCAGGGGTTGCTGTGTGGGAGGAAAGCCACTCAAGATGGGAAGTCTCTCAGGCTTGATTCCTCCTGTGTGTTTGGCAGGCAAAGGGTGTGAGAACAGGACACTAGATGCTTTTCTATTAATAGTAGCCATGCATGACATGCAGTGAGAACCACCTTATGGTAAGCACTGCTACCTTCATCTGGGAAAGGAAAGAGAAACAATACAAGCCCAAATGCATCTACAAGAAGATGAACTTGATGGACAAAAATTGCCAAAGAAAAGAGGTGAATGAGAGTGGATGCAAGAGGGTGAAGACCGGATATCACCTCTTAGGAAACTTAAGGACAGAGTGAACTGGAGGTGCCTATGATCAGAGAGACAGCAATGATGGACTCTGTTTCAAATATCATAAAGGGAGGCAAGTGCCATACTGTTTGAATTTGCTTAAAGCACTTTCTGCTCCCGCCTCAGTTCTTACACGTGGGTGCCAATCTCTGAATGCTCCACGCTTCCCCTTCGTGCATGCTCTGAGCAGGTTTTCTAGAATTCCACAGTGGTTCGCTCTCACAGTGACTCTTCCTCATTCTACAGAGCAAACCCCTCCATCCCCAGAGTCAGGGCTTGCTTTCCATTTGTGTATTATTCTTGTGAATAAAATTATCCAATTAGGAAATCCATTTAAAGTCCTTAACAATAACAGGGAAAAACTAATGGAATTGCTTTGGATTTTCTTTTTCAATAAATTAATGTTAGTGATGTTCTGTGGATTCTTAAGTGCTCATTTATATCATCAGGGTTATTGCACACATAACAATTAGTCCTAAATTTCTATACTGATTTGTCTATACTCTAGGAAGTCCGTCCTCGAAGAGCAGCAGACAGACTAATCAGAGGAAAACTTACTGGCAGACAAAATAAATTTGACTTCTAAAACAAATAAGTCAACCAAGTCTAAAATCCTTTGTAGTTTATATTTACATTCCTTTTCTTCTTTTAATTATAGAAGAGTCAAAAAAAAAAAACCCTCCCTTTTCCTCCCCCACGAACCCTTTTACAACACTCTGTGCACATTTGCAGGTGTCGCATACAAAATAGCCAAAAGGAGGGGGAAAATGTTCAGTTTACACTCCTGCATTCAGACCTGCAACTAGCCGCCTGAGAATTTGCTTTGTTCAGTAATCAGTCTGGTTTGGTTTTGTTATTAAAGGGAGATAACACTAAATGCTAGAGATGAAATTGCATTTTCTTTATTGTCAACAGTTGAAACCCGATCCACCCTACCAATCCAGTGAAAGATTTTTTTTTATAACAAAAGTGTTTCAAATCTTGCCCCCCCCTCTTTCCTTTCTTTCTTTTTTTTTTTTTCCTTGCATACACAAAATAGGACTGAAGCTACACTGAGAAACCTGGGTGTCGCAGCTCACTGTGTAATATCACAAATTAGGAATCTCTTTCCTATAGTTGCCCTCTCCTTTTTAAATAAAAGCAAACGTGGAGCGGCATTACGTTTTGACAGTAAAGGGTTTGGACTGATGGATCCAACAATCACGTGCGCTGGAGCTCCAGCACTGACCACTTAAAATTCAAATTTCACACTAACGATAAGTGTAATCATGGCAATCAGCATCACCACCACCACCATCACCATCATCACAATAAAAAGATGCATTCTGTTCGCTGGTGACATCAATCAACTGTGTGGTGAAGATCAGAAGCGGAGCTCCTCTCTGACTCCCTCGCTCTGTCTGTCTAGCTAGCTCCCCCCCTCCACCTCGCCGCTCCCTCCACCCCCCCAACTCACCCCGCTCAGAGAAGTGATCACATTTAATTCATTGCATCATTATGTCATCTCCATACTAATCTCTGCCCTCACACCTCCGCCACTTTGACATGCAAATGAGCTAGAAAAAAGCCACACATTAATATAAAAAAGTCACAGCAATCATGTCTGATTTCCTGCCTTCCAGCCCCACGACACTCCCTCCAATCCCCACCTCTCCCCCCATCTCTCTTTCCAGCACGCTGTGCTGATGATCACAAGAAACAACAGCAATCTGTTGAAGATCAGACGCTAAGACAGGGAGGTGGGGAGAAGGGTACAACACATACACGTGTCAGCAACGCGGCCCAGGCAGTCCTATTTGCATATTCACATGAGTTCCATTCTCAGATTGCTTAAGCAAGGAAGAAGTTAGGTAGCTCCCCCACCCCTCCACCCTCTCCAATCCATAAAGAAACAGCTGAGAGAGAGAGAGAGAGAGAGAGAGAGAGAGAGAGAGAGAGAGAGAGAGAGAGAGAAATATGAATACATGAATGTAAAGGGAAAGAGAGAGAATATGAGGAGGGAGGGGGAATGGAGAAAGAGACATACAGAGAAAGAGACAGAGAGAGGGAAGGAAATAAAAGAGAAGAAAAGAAAAGCTAACCACATCTGCCTTACCTCAGCTAGCTTGCTTTCTGTTGCTCTTAAAAGGAATTCCCTGTGGTTCCTTTAGAATTTTTGAGAACCATCCTTCAGGGTTTTTAGTTCTCTCTCTTTCTTTCTTTCTCTCTCTCTCTCTCTCTCTCTCTCTCTCTCTCTCTCTCTCTCTCTCTCTCTCTCTCTCTTCCTCCTCCTCTTTCTGTGTTGTGACTGGGTTTATAAAAAAAAAATAAAAAGACAACTCCATGTTCAGCTAGCAGTCAAGAAGGCATCATGAAGTCCAGGGCTACAGGGGGAGGGAATAGAGGAGGGGAGGGTCGCAGCTTCAAGCTTTACAAAGGAGAACCTGGAGTCTCTGTTTTGAAAACATCCCTTTCCCATTCAGTGATTAACCAAGACAAAAATATATGCACTATATGTATACACAGAGACATATGTATGTTTTCACCAGTAACCCAGATGTCAGAAATGTTAAGACTGTGATGTAAACAAATGTAGGGAAATTATGAGTCATTGTGAAAACCCCACTGAGGATCCACTTTGCAGCTCTCTGATTGCAGAGGGGGCCAGGCAGCTAGGGGCTTTATTTGCTGAATCACATTTGTGGCAATACCTGGGTAATAAGGGGCTGGCTGGAGCTAGGGTTTCAGCTCTAGCCATGAATTTCCCAGCTTTGATCAGTTTCATCAGTACTTTTTGTGATAATGAAAATGTGTGAACATGCCCACAGATTTTCTCATTTTTTCTTGTAACAACTTTTTAAAAAAGAAAGAAAAAGAAACATGGCATTTAAATACATGTATGTTGGCTGATGTAACTAATAATAATAACTGTTTAAATATCCCCTATGCAGCATAAACTGGTATGAATTAGAAACAGAATAATTCATGCAAAAGACACCTGCTTTTCTATGACCTACTGGATAATGCTGTCCTAATCGACTTTATTACCTCTGGTGAAATGTTACTGTCCTTCCAAGGAATCTGCCTTCGAAGACAAGTGAGCCGCCGCAGTGCTGATGAACAGCCGCTGATTCAAAGGAATTAAGTGCCAGCCTGTTAAGTGAAAGGAGTAAAAATATTTTCAAAATACAAAGAATGGCATGTAGTTTAATTCCATTTCTCAACCTGTTCATTTCAACCAGCAAAGACAAAAAGGCATCTGATGTTGTGAGAAACTTGAATAAAAATATAATTCTCAGAACTAGCCAGAGGAGGCTTTTGCAAATTGGTTTTGAATATTAATCCTGAACTTAAATAGGATGAACAATGTTTCACTGTAAAAGGAAAAAAAAATGCATGGTGAAGTTATAAGTTTCTTAAAATTTATGCAAGTGAGCATTCAGTAAGTAATATGGGGCATTATTTTTAAAAAACAAGATAGTAATAAAAGCAATATAAAAATATCTATTACAGTATATATGTATCATGTACAAGGATCCAAATGTGAGTCATTACCTAGGTCACAACACATATAAGAGAACAGATTATATTCCTACAACTCTAGCTGCAGGGGAAGGAAGGAGGGAGAGAAGAAAGGGAGGGAGGGAGGGAGGAAGGGAGGGAGGGAGGAAGAAAGGAAAGAAGGGAGGGAAGGAGGGAGGGAGGAAGGAAGGAAGGAAGGAAGGAAGGAAAGGAGTTTAAAAGATGTTAGGCTTTACACTAATAAAGAACTAGGGGCTAAGTTGTTGAGGATGGGTAAGAAAATGCCAAAATAAAAATAGTTTCTTTATTTGAAACAGAACTCTTGGCAGATGTACATCAGGAATATTAATTTCTCTGTGCCTCTCAGAGAAACTATGAAAAGAGAAATGTTTTGTATTCATGACCTGAATTCTAAAAGGAGAGAGAAAAAAGGTAATTTTAAGAATCTGACCCTAATGCAAAAGTTACAGCTCTCTTCCCAAAATTGATGAAAAACATCTATGACAAGATTCATCAATGAGTCCCTGAAATAAAGAGAAAGAGAAAATAACCAAAACATTAGATCCAGGAACGTTATATATTTCAATATTATCTTATGAATTAAATGTAATCCTTGAAGCGACTAGTCCCTAGGGTCACATATTAGGCCTTTCCCCCCCATCCCCACCCCCTTTTTTTTATTTAATAGAGGTCATCCAGGCTGAAAAGCAAAACCCAAATGAAAAGCATCTTCAGTGTGCTTATAACATGAGCTGCAAGGGGTCAGGCAGCGTCTTGTATGGCCTCATAAAAAATACATAACCAGACAGCCTAATAGTATTTCTTGCATTCATTTTTGGATGGAGGATGGAAGATGGGGGATGGGAGGTGGGGGCTGGGGCCTGGGGAGGAAAAAGGACTGATATTGGCAGCTATGATAGAGAAGAAATCAAAGACAACGCAAAAATATATTTTTAAAAAGACAATAGTTAATCTTTATCTAAATGTGATTGATTTACAAAATATATCAATCTCAATTTTTTAAGACAGTAAAAGGTGCATCTATATTCCCTGGCATTTTCAGCTACATCATGTTAACTGGAAACTTAGATATGCTGGGTCCCTCTTCCAGCTAATGTTTTTATCACGGTAAATACTCATTTCAATAAAGATTTATAAACTACACTTATTTCAGATGATTTCTAAAAATGAAACAATGAGGAAAAAACATTGATAAGGTGTCTGCTTTAAACTAAACACGAGTACAAATGTCGATAAATTATCTAGTTGAGAAGAATGAGCAGCTAGAGACAGAAAACGGGAAGACAGAGGGAAAGAGAAAAGAAAAGAGCACAACTGGACAAGAAATAAAAATAAACAGCTCTCAATGCTGGGGAGATGAGAGAAGCTCTAAATATATTCCTTCCCCTCCCCCTCACTTCTTTCCTCCCAAACATAGCCCAGAGATGAGTGACCCTGCTGGGGAAGATGGAGGCAGAGAGGTGACCCGGCGCTAACCAGCCTGTTAGAACTAATAAGGTGTTCTCCTAAGGCACTCCACTGACATTAGGGCAGTGTGGAGATCACTCTCCTTGTTACTGCCCACCCTCAGCTTGAAATTCACCACTCCTTTGCATTATTAAAGAGAAAGCGAGCATCCTCTGTGGAATGAAGAGATTTGGTAAAGATAAATAACTCTGCATTATTTTTATTTAAATGTTATGTTTGTACTCAGTAGTTCAGATATTAAAAATCTACGATTTTACAACATAGCCACCTGAATAATCTGCCATTGGCAACTCCCACAGAGAGAGTAAAGAAGCAAGAAGAGAAATCAGATTTCATTATTTTTCTATCCCACTCCCTTTCACCTACCCAGTTTCCATCCTTCCACACACACACACTACTTGGGGGGTCAAAAGAATAGGAATTAT
This sequence comes from Scalopus aquaticus, assembly GCA_004024925.1. Lineage (NCBI taxonomy): Eukaryota > Metazoa > Chordata > Mammalia > Eulipotyphla > Talpidae > Scalopus > Scalopus aquaticus. Next base: position 158,562 of record PVIJ01002324.1, read on the forward strand.
TTTTTGAAGGTGCCTAATTTGGGCAGTAAGTTCAACATGACATTGGGATTCATGGTGGGGAATCACCTATAGCGTTCATAAATAAGACTCTCATCTGAAACCAAATTTTCTATTTAGAATTTCATGACTCTTAATCATGGCAAGATAGTGCACTAATTAGTTCCTTTTCATGATATTTTAAGGCTAAGCTTTAATGTCATAATAATTTGGTAAGCTTGTAGAATTTGATATGACCATATCTTAAAAGGATGTGGGGTTAAAAGACACCACCTTCCATCTGGTCCGGCTACCCGTAAAAAGAATATAAAGATGCTTGGCTAATACATAACCCAAAGCAGAAGGGTTTAATTATATTTTAATTATATTTAATTATATTTTAAGCAAAATTCTTACAACAAATGACTCACTTCAAAAACATTACTATGCAAAGGTCAGAAAATAATAATCATTCTAACAACTGAGCATAAATAATTAAACAATAAACAAATGGGCACAGGAATTATTTCATGAACTACACTCTTCAATGTTTGACTTTCATACTGATAGTCCTTATGGGATAAAGGTTTTAAGGAGTTCAGAATATTTCTCCAAATCTACTTTAGAGGTATTTCTGCAGCCTGACTCTATCCTGTTTTTCTTATGATCCTAAAATGCTTCTTGAAAACTGGGAACATCTAAATATAAAGACCTATGGTATGTTTTCACTTCAAAAAGATACATGCTCTAACTAAAATAGATTTCTAAATGCTTTCCTATCTTTTACATTTTCTCTTATGGTAGCACTTGTCCTCACATACGCTAGCAAATAAACACTACCTTACAAACAGAAAATCTTCCATTCCTATTGGGTAGTAATAGATTGGTTTAAAATAACTTGCAACAAGATAACTGCATAGCCTTGAGTTGGGTGATAACATAATCTGATAAACTTAACAATGAAGGGAAATGACTACAAATCAATAAATTATGCTGAGTGAATGAATTGTCAACAACCAATTGGTTGGAGACACCCAAAGATCCTTTGATTATAATCTGTACCAAAAAAATCGTAACTTTACAAATGGGCACTGATATCTTGAAGAAAATTCTACTGTACTGACCAACAGAGATCGCATTAATACAATAGATGCCGTTAATCTTCAGTCAGAATTTGAAGCAATGATCATAGAAAGTTATTCCATATTGTTTTGGGGAAATACTGTTTATGCTAAAAAATCTACTGCATTAAAAGTATCCTCTAAATTTTTCTAAAATCACTAGATCTTAGAAAATGAAAGGTTCATTAGTTTAGGTTCACCATACCTTGTTGAAAAGTGATTTTCATGGAATGGGTATTTGCAGTGATTGGGCTTAGACACCAATAATTATCATAGAATATTGGTACAGCATAAAGGATGACACATTATGAATCAACACCTGGAGGTCATATATAAGAAATAATTGGATAGGCTTCACTCTACTGAATAACAGCTTTAGAACACAATATATTTTTTGAGTGAAATAAATTGGTGAACCACAAATTAAAAACCACAACCATATTTATTTCACTCACCTTTTGCAGGACACAGAACCATTATCTCAACTATTATCTAAATACATGCATTCAGGTTGCAATACTAGATGGTTCAGTCAAAAGATATGAATGATACACTGAGAGTTAGGTGTCCTGTTCTAGTCCTGGCTCAGTCAGGACTACTGTGTGAATTTAAGAGTCTCATTTGCACACTTCTTATTCCAGTTTACTCTTATACAAAATGAGCAAAGTGTGGCGCTCTCATCAATTACATCAACTTCAATTTCTTTGCAAAATAAATATATGAAATAATTCCAATATTCTTCCTTTTAAATTGGAGAGTTCAAGAGTCTCTGAGCATATGTAGAGTAAGCACTGAGGTCAGTAGAGATGAGTATGCACTGGGCCCAGAACCACAGCCAGCAATAAGGGACTCTTTGACCAGTCTTAAGTTAGCTTGTTCATGACCACGTGGAGCTTAACACAAAATCAATATGGGCCTTTGGTTAATATCAAAAGACAGAAAGGGAGGAGGGTGGAAGGAATATTGAAATGAACCTTCATGAAGGATTATGGTTATTACTATTGTCTCAAAATGCTCATGGGCTACATCATTTGATCAAAATTCTTATGTAGCATATCAATACCATCTGGCATTTGAAATACGTTAAAATGAAATACATATGTATGTGTACGTGCACAATTATAACCCATTTGGCTTTTCATTGGGACTTTTCAGTCAATATGATTTTTTTTTATTGATCTCACAATTTAAAGTACAGAGGCAAAAATTATCAAAAAAAATCTTTCAACATAAAATCTAAATATTTCAACTATAAGATCATAAAAGTAAATTTTGTCTCTTTATAAGCTAATCTACATTTCAATTCCAAAACTACATATGAAAATAATGTCATTTTTCAACTCATTTTTGACAATTTGCTTTTCTCTTTTGTAATTTCTATGTGAATTTTAGAGTAATTGCCATTCATTAAGCCACAAACAGGTAAAATTTGTTTACATAGATTATCATTAACGAGTGTGTTAAAATTTGTAATTGTTAGTGATGTACTAATCTAAAATAACATAGTTTTCACTTAAAATTTAAAGAGACATTGGGCCTCCCTGGTGGTGTGGCGGTTAGGTGCTGTGCTGTGGAGCTGTCAGCAGCTGCGACTCAAGTTCCAGGGCCCAGCAGGGAGATTCCCACATGGCGCAGCAGACCTCTCCTGACCCACCTGCTGCTCCCCTCAGCAGTGTACTTCCATCCATCTGCCTGTGCTGCTCCCCACTCTGTCTCTTGTGAACTCTCTAGCCGCCCCATGCCTCTGGCCTGTACCCAAGCTTGTGTGCATAAATAAATAAATCTTTTAAAAAAAAATTTAAAGAGACATTAAACAAAACAAATAGACACCCCACTGATTGGGAGAAAATTTTTGCGCACATTACCACCAATTAGGGACTGATCACAAAAATCCACAAAGAGCTCACACGACCCAACAAAAACAAAGTAAACAATCCAGTCAATAAATGGGCAGAAGAGCTAAAAAGTTACTTCTCTAAAGAAAAATGCAAATGGCGACCATATATGAAAAAACGTTCAACTTATAATCAGGGAAATGCAAATCAAAACCACAATGAGATACCACCTTACACCAGTGAGAGTGGTGCACATTAAAAAAACAGGCAATCAATGTTGGTGAGGATGTGGTGAAAAAGGAACTCTCGTACACTCCTGGTGGGAATGCAAACTGGTCCAACCACTATGGAAAGCTGTATGGCGGTTCCTCAAACTGCTAAAAATGGAGCTTCCCAAAATGTAAAAGATATAAATAACAATAATATATATATATATATTTTAAAATAATAAAATAAAAATGGAGCGTCCATATGACCCTGCAATGCCACTTCTGGGAACCTACCCAAAGGACACAAAAACATTAATCCAAAAGGATACATGCACCCCTATGTTTACTGCAGCACTGTTTACAATAGCTAAGACTTGGAAACAGCCCAGATGCCCAAAAATAGATGACTGGATCAAGAAGATGTGTTCAGCAATCAAAAAAGATAAACTCATGCCATTCACAGCAACATGGATGGAGCTAGAAGGGATCATGCTCAGAGAAGTAAGCCAGGAGGAAAAAGAAAAATATTGAATGGTTTCACTTAGAGAAGGAAGATAGGGTAACCAAATAAGAGGCCAGGAGGAGACAATAACAACAACAACAAAACCAGCAGGCAGCCATAAATGAGAGACATTGAGTGAGGGAGGAGGAGGATAAGGGTTCAAAATGGGAGAAAAGTACACAAGGGACTATGGTGACGGTTCACAGATGAATTCGTGGTGGGTAATCCACGGGGAATACACAATAATGTAAAAGATATAAATAAATAAATAAAATTATCTCCTCATAACATACAAAAATGATGAACTGATTTTAAAAATCCCTAAGAGAGTTCTAAAGATTATAAAATACTACAAAAATGGTCTATGGGTCAAAAGGTTTGGGTAATGCTGACCTTTGAGTCCCACTTCAGCTCTTAAATTCTATGTTTTGAAAAAGATACCTGTAACTTTTTCAAATTAGTAGAATGCAAACTTGCAAAGACTGTCAAATCCCCCACTCTCCCACTAGCTACTTCCAAATTCACCGGAATATAGCATCCAAGTCTGAAAATTCAAACATGAAAATCAGGAAATAGGAAAAAATAGACAAGTGCATTTAAAATGTGAACTTATCTTCCCACGTTATCTATTTGCTGGGGTGGTAATTTACACTACTCAATGTGCCATTTGAACATAAGAATGTGAGAAATTAGCCTGCCTACACTGTTGTACTCTAGTAATGAACTGGGTTTAAAATGTGCCTAGATTTCTAACTGAAATTTTCAGCAACATTATTCATGTCATTGAGGATATTCTTAAAAGAATAAAGAGAGTGAAAAAAAGAAAGAAAACATAAGATCTCACGACATCCTCATCTTTGACCTCATGGATCAGAAGTGGGGAGTGAGGTTACTGCCAACTAAGCGGGGATACTCAGGGTCCCAAGGTTTCTTAGAGAGTAGGGCTTGAAAGCAAAATTACATCATCTATCAAGAACATGGGTTCCAGAAAGGCCTGGATTATAATTGGTCCAAGACTTTGGTGATATGTAACAGGGAGCACCAACATTTTTCTGTAAGGGCCAAATAGTAAGTATTTTAAGCTGTGCAGGCCATACAATTTCTGTCACAACCAGTCAACCACCACTGCAGTGAAAAAACAGTCACAGAAAATAAGTAAGCCAATGAACAAGGTTGTGTTCCAATAAGAGTTTATTTATAAAAACAGGTGGTGGTAGGCAGGGGTTCTTAAGCCTGTAAATTCTTAAGCCTGTAGTTTCCCAATAATCTATAGTAACAGTAATCTATAGTGACTTTTTTAATGATGTGACTGAAGGATCGAATCATAGGTGATGATGTCCAATAGAAGTAAAGGAATTGAAGAATTTGAATGACAGCAAATACATAACTATTAAACCCATTTGACTTGCATTAATGTGTAACATTAACTTTGGTCAACATAAGATCTACTTTTCACAATACAATAAACATACACTATTTACTCGCAACTAACCCCCTAAGAGATAAAACAATTACTGCTAGTCACAGTTTATAGATATGGAAATTGAGAATGGGGGGCACTGACTTCTCAAAGGTTTTAGTAAGTGGCAGAGCTAGCACTGGCCTTTGGGTTTTCTGACATTTCTGATTGCTCCTTCAAGTGAAATTACCATTTAAAGTGCACGCATACACACACACACACACACACACACACACACACACACACACACACACAGAATTTGTTTCCAAGACAAATCAATGCCACAGAGTAAAAATTTACTACCAGAATTAGGGTGTTTATAAGAAGCTTAGGAAACAACTAAAATTAGCGATAAAATAAGCTAAATATAAAGTACCAATTGACAATTGAGCAGGGCTCACCATTGACATTTCTTGTGCTGAACTAAATAATCCTCAAGGTTGTCTCTATTTCTTTTTTTTTTTTAATATATATTTTTATTGTTATTTATGTCTTTTACATTTTGCATTCCCCTAGGGTAGCCCACCACCAATTCACCCGTGATCCATCTCCATGGTCCCTTGTGTTCTTTTCTATTCCATTTTGTGCCCTTTCCCTTCCCTCCCTCCGGCTCCTTCCTCCCCCCCTACCCCCCCACTGATTGTCTCTCTCCCACCCGGCCTCCCTATAGTCCTGTTATAAGTGAAACCATTCGATATTTTTCTC
>PVIJ01002325.1:0-120145 GCA_004024925.1 Scalopus aquaticus
CCCCGCCCCCAGCTCGCAGCCCACATCCACATTTCACTTCTGGCTCTGAGCCCCTCTCTTCATCCCTGAAGACGACGCCTTCCCTCAGCCTCCACTTTGAAAGTGAAGACCTCTCCCCACCCCTCTTCCCTTTTCCTCTCCACAGTGCTGGAGCCCACCTACCATCCACCCTGCACCTGGACCCTCCCAGGGTCCCACAAACCACCCCCTCCACTGGGTGTCCCCTCTGTGCAGGCCCTTCCCGGCTACACGACCCTCTGCCCCACCTCCTGTCCGCTCTGGGACCTGAGAAGCCCACTCCCAGGTCCCTCCCTCAGCCCCGGGGTGGGAGATTCCGCTGTGGGGAAGAGCCTTTTCCCAGGAGAGCGTGGCGGGCATGGGGGGGCTTCATCCTGGGTTCCCCCTAGTGGCAGCGAGAGAGTGGGAGGCGCATGTCCCCGTGCGCAGCCCATGGAGGGAGGGTGCTGGGGGGCGCCTCACGCCTGTCATGAGCTTCCAGGAGAGGTGCGTGTGTGTGTTTGTGTATACACCCCCCACACCTGGGACATGGGGGAGCTTGCATTTCCTCTCTCCTCCCTGCCTCTCTCCTGGAACCCCTGGGGCACCGGGATTGCCAGGGTAGTGGGGCTGTGCTCTGGGTGCTGGTCGCCAGACGCACCTGCACAGCTGGACCCTCTCTCGAGGCCCCAGCAGAGTTCGGGGCTGAATGCCCAGGCTGCGGGGTGCATAGACCCAGGCTCGCTCTTGCAGGGCAGCCCTGTCCAGACTCTCCGGAGAAGGAGGGGGCAGAGGCCTCCCCATGCCCTCAGGCCGGGACCTGAGCCCCAAGCCCTCATCTGCGAAATGTGCCCGGAGCAGCGGGCCGCAAAGCCGCGTCGGCTGAGGTCCTGCTGTCCATCTGTTCGCCGCTCCCGCCAGGGCAGGCAGCCAGGGAATAGCCCCCCTTGGCGACCCCTCAAGGAACATTGCAGTCCAGAGCAGAAGTGTGGGGCCCCTGGGCTGGGTCTTGGAAGGGGACCTGAGGGGCTTTTTGCCCCAGCGCAGAGGCTCCCTCCAATTCTCCCCACGGGATTTAAGCTAAGGGAGCGAGCCGCTGCTTCAGTTTGTTGCACTCCAGGGGCCACCCCACAGCATGGAGGGTGGCGGGAAAAGGAAGGGTGGCATCTTCTCCCCCCCATCAGCATGGTTGTCCTGGTCCCCAAAATACCAGGAAGAGGTGTTCTCTGGTCTCAAGTTCAGTCTGGGGTTTGGGGGGACTGCCTCCCCATGCAGACAGACCTGGTCTGCACCTGGCTCTCTGAGCACCTGCTCCTACTCACTCCCCCACCCCGCCATGACCCAGTGCTGCCGGTGGTGGTCGTGGGGTTCAGCCCTCGAGGTTCCCTTAGCAGACACCTGCCTTCAGATTTGACCCACCTTCCTGGAGAAGACTGGGGCTCCCCAGGGACTGTGGTTGGGGCAACAGCATAAGGCGTGTGGCCACGTCCATGGGACACTAATCTCAGTGGGTGACGGTGGGTGAAGCCTCGTGGACCAGTGGCCCCGAAGAACGCCCGCTGGCGTGTGGACGGCATGGGCAGGCGTCCGAGTGTGTGTGTCAGGCGGCCGTGGGCAGGCGGCGGCGCAGAGGGAGAGTGGGCGGCTGCTTCCGCGGCGGGCAGCTGCGAGGGCCTCTGCCTGAAGAGCCCTCCCCCACCCCTGCACCCCAGCCCCAGAGGGGGGGTGCTCCTCTCTGGAGAGGGAGAGGGAGGCTCAGCGGAATGGGATGTGTCCCCAGGCTGACACGATCTTTCTTCTTCACAGATTTTTCGCCGGGCAGACAAAAATGGTGAGTTATCCTCCCAGCTGTCCACTCGAGTGAGGGCTTGGCTCTCCTGTCCTGAAGCATCAGGGAGCAGGGTCAGCACTAGGGACATGGACACCCTGGACCCAATGGACAAGAGTACAGGAGTCTGAAGTCAGAAGGCTCTGTGCCTCAGTTTCCCCATCTGTAAGGTGGGGCTCCTGCAGATTCCACTCAGTAGGGATACTGTGAGGTCAGTGAGCTGAGGTCTGTGCTGACAGAAACTGCATGGGGTACCTGAGCCTCATGCAACAGGGCTGGGTCCGGGAACCCTGGCGGGGGGAGAACAGAGAGACCCCCTCGAAGGAAGCCCCGGCCCACTCTAAGCCCTTCCCAGGCAGGACATGGCACACTTCCTCTGCTCAGCAGCCTGATTCAGGCCGTGCTTTGCTTCTCTTTTATCAGCTTCACGGTGGCCCAGAGAGGTTAGGTGACTTGCTCGAGGTTACCCAGCATGATGGCCGGAGAGCTGTGCTGCAAGCCCACAGGGCTTGGCCTCAAGCCAGGCAGCCATGCGACAGTGTGACAGCACGGTGTTGTGCCTAAGAATTCATGACATGCTTCTGACTTCCCAGGAGGGCTCCACCCTGTAAGGAGGCCCACGAGGGCCTCACGGTGGTGACGGGGCCTCTACGTGGGCTCGGCCACACCTCCTCATATGTCTCTAGTGTTCTTGCACCCAAAGCAACTCTCTGTGGACTTTAAGCAAACATTGTCTCTTCAGGCCTCAGTTTCCCCATCTGTAAAGGGGGGTAATAATACTTAACCTGTCTGCTTCCCTGGGTTGCTGGGAGATACGAGTGACAAGCTTTTTAAGAGGGAGTCAAGAAGTCAGCATTTCTTTGTTCACTCATTGAGAAAATACTGATTGAGTATCAAGGGCCAGGCTGGGGAAGGAGTGGGGGACAGATGACCCGGTACCCCTGGGGCCCTTGGGTCCCAGCCCCTCTCCTGCGGACACAGGAATTCAAGATGGCAGCTCTAGCCTGGGCCCCTGCAGCCGCTCCTTCCTTGTCCCTGGGAGTCATTGTTGACGCATCTACCCCCATGACACTGGGGTGGAGAGTGGGGCTGGGGTAACGGAGGGGCTTCCGGCCTGGGCAGGAAGTCAGTGCCCGGGTCTCCCTCTCTTACCCCCATCCTTGGGGTGAGGGAGAAAGGCCCAGCAGTGGCAATTCCGCGTGCAACAAGGAGGGGCTTCCTGGTGCTGGAGAAGTGCTGGGGCTTGGAGGCCTGCATGGCAGAGACCGGACACACGCTGGGGTGGCCCCGCGTCTGTGTTCAGCCCCGCAGGTCATTCGAGTGGGAGTTCAGGCGTGCCCCTGGCATGTGGCCGTGGTGCTGCGTGGCGGCTCCGTCCCCGTCGCTGAGCACACGGGTGTGTGTGTCCCTGACGGGGGGGCTCTTCTGCGTGTGCACATGAGCGTGTGCGTGCGGGGGGGCCCCCTCCAGACACAGGAATCTCCCTCACCTTGGCTAATTCCATGTCTCTGCCCCCTGAGCACAGCTCCAGGAGGACCCCAGCTTTGCTCCCACAGCCCCCTCACAGGCTGAGCTCGCTCCCCCTCAGTCCGGCCCCCCCGAGTGGATGCGGATGTCCGATGCGGGTTCCGGGAAAGCTGCCCTGGCCACTGGGGGAGGTGGGGCCTGCTATCACGGGGTTCCCCGGGGGCCAGGTCAGACTCAGTCACTTCGCAGCTCTGAGACCTCAGCCAGCCGGGCCCTCAGTTTCCCCATTTGTAAGTGGGGCTCATACTCCCCTGGCAGCCAGGGCTGGAGAGTGCAGCCCCAGGCTGGCCTGCAGGTCCCCGACACCAGCTGCTGAGCGCAGAGCATCCTTGCACCATAGCAAGACCCTCTGGTTGGATTTTACTGTGATCCTCCTGGGATGGGCAGCGGCACCCCCCTTTTTGGAGCTGACGAGCAAGGCCTGGAGGGGCAGAGAAATCAGATCCCCAGGTGGGGAGGGGTGCAGGTGGGCTTTAGCACAGCACAGCTGACAGTGTGGGGGGGACTGGAGCCAGCGAGGATATGGACAGATGTGCGCGCGCACACACACACACACACACACACACACACTGCCACTCCTGCCAGCCCCGCCCCTAGCCTCCACAGGAGCCAGATGGGGAGTGGCGTGGTACCGCATGTGATCTCTGGCCAGGCCCGGCCTGCCTGCCCTGCTGGCTCCCTGAGCAGAGACGCCCCGCAGGTGGAGCGCAGGCGTGGCTGGAGCTGAGTGAGGGCCCCCTGGCAGCACCGGTGCCCAAGGAGGGGTTGCCAGGCTGCGTTCCCCTCCAGGGAGCGGACACTCACAGACTCCTGGCATTTGAAAGGTCATGCAGAGGCTGAGCTCAGACCAATTAGCGGAGACCCCTGCAAACGCCAGGCTCGGGGTCCTGGGCGGAAGTGGAGGTGCAGGCAGCTGGACTAATTGGACAGAGGCCTGGCTCGGAGATGTTGTCTCGCTCATTAGCTGATCTACGGTGACGCATTCCAGGTCCCCATCACCGAGGCTTTGTCGGGAGTCCTGGTGGGCCGCTCTGCCCTGCCCCTGAGTGCAGACAGACAGGGACGGAGCCAGACAGCCTGGCCCAGATGTGGCCGGTCCTTTGCAGCACCCTTCCTCCCTCCCTCCTCCCCTGGGTTCAGTTGAGAACGTGGCCTTGGGAGCCAAATGGGCTCACACTCCAGTCTGTGCCTCAGTTTACCCCTCTGAGAAATGGGGGCGATCCCACTACCTATGAAGACAGGAGGGGTAAATCGGAAGTTCAGCCACGACGCTGCGCCGGGTCCCGGCCGAGAGTAGTGCCTTGCGGGGCAGGCGCTGGGCGCGGGCGGGGTCTGGCTTGAGGGGCGAAGAGTGCTTTCAGACTCGCAGATTCCTGCTCCCTCTGTGACGCTCACACTGACCCTGGTGTCAGACACAGCTTGGGATGATGCCCGCAGCCCCCGTGCCCACACGCACCCTCACTCCCACTCTCCCCTCCCAGCTGGATGCAGGGAAGCCAGGGAGACTGGCATCTCCCTCTCCGAGCAGCTCCTCGTGCCTGCTCTGAGCCCCCGCAGAGCTGAATGTACAAATGCCTTCTGCTGCGCTGCCGTCTGTCTGCCCTGTACGGATGGGCGGGCTGCACCCTGCTCCAGGGCACGCGCCAGAGACAGGCACGGAGCGCCTCAGAGGCAGCCTGCCCCCCACTCCCCCACTCCCAGCCCAAGTGCCCCAACACTGGGCTGCGTCCCCTCCCCACCCCCACCAGGAAGGGGCTTCCCTTCCTCACCCACACAGAGGTGTCCTGTGGGCTCGGCCAGGAAGCTCCCCCTTCTCCCTCAGAGGTGGCTCCTTTAAGGAAAGGAAATTTCTGAGAGCTTCAGGAAGGGGGCGGGGCTGCAAGGGGCAGGGTGGCTAGAGGTTGCCCAGCCTGGACCAGGTGAGAGCAGCTGAGGTGCCAGACTGGGCCCTGCTCTCCTAAAGTCAGCGACTTCTGTGCGCCCCCTCAGTTGCCCACTGTCCCCCCTCCCCGTGCCCAGGAGACTTCCCCAGCAGGTTCTGGTGCCCAGCACGGTGCTAGTGGAGAGAGGAGAGGGAGGTGTGGGTGGGGCGTGGGGTGGGGTGGGGGAGGCAGGCCTCAGCGGGGCACCCTGTGGAGCCCGCTCCCTCGCCAGCCATGGCCCCAGCCCAGAGGAGGATGGCAGTGCTGGGCCCCAAACAGGCCTGCACCTCCTTCCCTAGCGGCTTGGCTTCCGTGGCAAGCTGAGAACGCCATGCTAACTGTGGCCGTGTGTGGGCCCAGTCCGCTTTATAGATGAGGTGGTTTGAAGAGGGGCCCCTCCTCTCCCAGAGTCAGGGCCTACGGGTTGGGGTTGAAGATGGTAAGTGTGGGGGAAGCTATCTGGCCATGGGGGACAAGCGGGGTCGTGGTCAGCGCTCAGCTGGCTCTGGACCCAGCTCTTCCAGGCTAGCGGCACCGAGGTAGGCCCGCAGCAGGCAGCCGACTCGCGGGCGAGGGGCCCAGGTGTCCCCTGTTGTCGGTTCCCCGAGCAGCAATATCAGGAACAGCTGCGCCTGGCGGCCGCGGGTCTCAAAAGAGCTGTAAACAGGCCGCTTTTCAGTTTGGGAGTCAGCTGATGATGCCGCGATTCTCCGCGAACCGGAGTGAGGCCAGGCATTGGCTGGCTGACCCGGGATTATCTAAAAGTGAATTCATCTGTTAGTTGGGAATTAACAGGGCAGCCGGGATAACAACGGGAGCCTGTCCGTTCGCTGGGGCGTTCCCAGGCGGGCAGAGGTGACCCTGCTGGAGTTCAGCCGTGGGCTTGGGGATTGCCCGCGTTGGGGCTGCCCGCCCCTCGGAGTCCAGCTGCCCCTCTCCCCGCCCTTGCAGACGACGGGAGGCTGTCCCTGGAGGAGTTCCAGCTCTTCTTTGCAGATGGCGTCCTCAACGAGAAAGAGCTGGAGGATCTCTTCCACACCATCGACTCGGACAACACCAAGTGAGCCCAAGTCCCGCGGCCGCGGACCCTTCCTCCCTGGCTTCTCACCCAGTGTCCCGTCTGCATTTTCTGCTCCCCTGCTGGGGACAGGATGCTCCCAAACCCCCAGACTCTTGAATCCAAAAGTCAGCTCCCGCCAGTCCCTGCTGGCCAGGCAATGTCGAACCAGGGGAGACCCCCTTGTCTTCGGCCGCTATTACAAGTTGTCTTTCTGAGCCCACGTGGCTGAGCAGGGAGAGACCCCAGGTTCTGCAGAGTATACACAGGAATGAAAATGGGGCACCCCCTTCTGCCTCAGCCTGCCTCCCACCCCACCCTGATGCCTTGGGTTTCCTGCCAGTCCCAACTACAGCAGGCCGGGCCTCAGCCCCATCCTGAAACCGGCTCACTGTACCTCAAAACCCTACTCTGCACCTGGGTTCAAACCAAAACTCTGGCTCCAACCCACCCTGAACCACGTGCCAAGTACACTTTTCACCCCAACTCTGCCACCTCCCAACCTCACTCCAGCCTTGCCTCAGGCCCCTTGGCCACCCCACATCCGGGCACCTCCCACAGTCCACTCAGGTGATGAGAATGAGGTGCTGCTCAGGGCATACCTTGGGGTCCCTGAGACTGGCTAGACATGGTCTGGACTAGGCTGCCCCCAGGCTCATGTACAAAGGACACAGAGGCACCTAGACCAGAGATTGGGGCCGAGAGAGGCCTGGGAGGCTCAGCTGGGAGAACGGGCCCGAGGCTTTGTCCTGGGAGAAACAGCTTCCACCTGACTCTCCTCTGAAGGACAAGTCTCTGGCGCCAGATGGAGGTTCTGACTGGTGCCTGCAGCCCCCTGTGGAGCTTTGAAAGGGCAGAAGCAGGTACCCCTGGATTTACTCACTGATTTATTCATTCTCCTTCAACGCCTTTTGTGAGGGGCCAGCTGGGTAGGGGAGAAGGAGGGGGAGCCAAGTGAGAGCTTCTGGGAGTGGGGGCGAGGGTGGGGGGAGCTCTTCAGAAGGTCAGCAATCCTCTGGGGCTGCCCTCAGCAGTGTCCCCAGGTGTGGAGCGCTCAGCGGGCTTCCTGCTCTCGGCTCACCTGGCTGGAAGGTCAGTGAAACGCTGCTTTCAGCAAAGGTCTCCGCAGAGCTTGCAAAGCCTCAGAACTGAGATTTATTTGGTCAGGGGGGCCTTTTCCCAGAGGCAGCTCGGATCCCAGGAGCCGTCCCCCCCCAACACAAGCAATGTTCTAGGCCAGCCCGTCTCAGCGAGGGGCCAGTGCCCAGAAGGGTCAGGTCCTTTGCTGGGTGCCCACTCCCCGCGGCTCACCGACCATCTGCTCTGAGGTCGCTAAGCACCCCTCGCTGGCTTGGGCAGCACTCTGGCACTCGGCCCCTTCTGCATGCTGCGGGAAGGGGGATTTAGAACCGGGGCTGGGGCAAGAACAAGGGGATCTGACCCTGGGCCCCAAGACCCAGCAGGCAGGGATGGTGGGGGAGAGTTCTTTTGACACCTGGAAGCATCACGGACCCCCCCCACCCCCGTCCCATTTCCGGCGCCTGACTGAGCCCCAGCCTTGCTCCTGCCCACCATGAGCCTGGCAGACTGGGAGAGACCGGGAGAGCGGGTGGGTGGTGAGGTGATGGGGGCATTCAGCGGGCGACACCCCTTGCCGCTCCCTCATCTATACAGTGAAGCTCACTTTGTAGGCTCTAAAGTGAGAATGAATGAATCAGTGAGTAAATCCAGGGGCACCTGCTCCTGCCCTTTCAAAGCTCCCGGGGGGCTGCAGCGCCCAGATAAAAGGTGGCACAGCTGGGTTGTACCCCCTGTGCGGGGCTGTGCAAGCAGGGCATGAGGCGGGGGCAGTCGGCCGGCCTGCCCCTGAGTCCCCTCGTTCTCTCTCTCTCTAGCCACGTGGACACCAAGGAGCTGTGTGGTAGGTGCCGGGCTACGCAGGGGTCACGCTTGGGGGTTGTCAAGGGGCGATGGGGCTGGGAGAGGGAACACAGGCCAGATGGGGGGGCAGCCCCGGGGAGGCACACTTCCACCCCCTGATCATTGCTTTCGCCTCCTCAGATTACTTTGTGGACCACATGGGGGACTATGAGGACGTCTTGGCCTCCCTGGAGACTTTGAACCACTCTGTCCTGAAGGCCATGGGCTACACCAAGAAGGTCAGCAGGTGTGCGTCGCCCGGGGGTCGGGGCCTGCGTGCTGGTTGGTTCCAGGTTTCCAGGGGTCGTCCTCACCTGGGGTGCCTGATTTGTGATGTGTCGGGGGCCTGGGTCTGGGGCTCCTGGAGGAAGCAGGGATCCATGTGAACGTCCCCCCCCGCCCCCAAAGGCTGGTGTCTGGTGTGGAGAGGACAGGACTTTCCGAGAACCAGTTATGAGCCTGGGTGGAGTTCTAGAAAGTGAGCCGCAGCCCTCGGGATCCAGGACAGGTGTGCCTGCCAGGCTCATGGCAAGGGCAGGGAGGGGGCAGGTTCGTGTACCTGACCTTGACAGAGGAATCCGATGGTACCTGGTGTGAGGACGCCGGGGCAGGCAGACCTGAGCTGGCAGTGGAACCTTCAGGAGTATTGGTTGGGGCCCCATGTAGGGACCCCATTAGTGTCCTGGAGAGAAGTCTCTGGTGTGAGCTCTGTGTGTTCAGACCTGGAGGGGACTCGAGGTGGGGAGCTGGGGCCAGGCGTGGTGGTGTGTCCCCTCTCTGCTGGAGGTCAGCCCATCCGCCTCCGCCTGCACCCCACACTGGGCCTTGGCATCTGGGGTTGGGGGCAGGCACAGGAGATGTCCCAGGTGGAATAGCTCAGTTTAATCCTCATGGCGACCCCATGGTGGCTTCTGTCCGTCCCCACCTCACAGACATGGAAGTGGGCTCAGGGGGGCCCTGCAGAGTTGTGGTGAGGCAGCATGGCTGTCGGCTGCAGTGAGGGGGAAGCTGTCAGGCCTGGCGTTAGCCAGCCAGGAGCAGGACAGCTGCTTGGACACACCAGAGGGACTAGGAGTGGGCCATGATGTGGGGGTCACGTTGGCAGCCTCCTGTAGCCCTAAACTGTGGGGTCCAAGAAGGCCAGCCCAGCCGCCGCCCCCCCACCCCGGGTGAGGCCGGGGAGCAGTCAGGAAAGTCAGCCAGGCCTGCTGCAGGCCCCACGCCAGTCACAATCTCCCCCAGCCCCAGTTTCTCCATCTGCGGGGAGCTTCACGGGGCAGAGCGTGAGGGGGCGTGAAGCACAGTCTCTAGCTGCTCGGCACGGGGCCGGTACCAGCCAAGCCGCGCTAGTTGGTTTTTTGTGATTTTTGTTTTTTTCTTTCCCCACTGAGAGTTACGAAGCCAGAAGCCAAACACAGATTTTTACAAGTGCGTGTCCTTGATTTTTTTCTCTTAAAATTTCAAATCCAAAATGTTGCCAGGAACACAAACCTCAAACACAAGTATCAAGCAAAAGAGCAACACTCAACCAAAGCAACCTCACTGAAAAAAAGACAGACACCGCCAAGCCCATGTGGACTGACGTGAAGAGCCTTTCATGCTCTTGTCCAGCCCCAGTGAGAACTTTTAAAAAAAAATCATGCGGATAAAAACAAACGACTCCGTGTGGCAGGGGGGGGTCTGTGCTCCCCAACACACAGCTCCCCGAGGTAGACTCACTGGCAAGTCTTTTTGTGTGTGTGTGTGTATTTTTTAACTTATTAGACTCCTGTTTGTCCAGACATAGGGCAGGCCCGGGGGTTAGCGTCAGGCGCTGCTCAGCTCTGCTTGGCCTGCGGCAGAGACCTGCAGAGAACTTCCGCACACCCAGCAGTCCCGTCCCTGCCCCTCAGGCCCGCATGTCTCCCTCTGCCCTCACCTCCTGCTGTTGGATATTTACTGTCTCCTATGCTCCTCCCTTTGTTCACCTCTCTAGGTGACTGTGGGTGTCCTGTGAGGTGTGGCTTCGAAGGGACCGGGGCACACCCAACCTGGAATGGCTCGGACTAGGTGTCCCCCAGCCCGCTCCTGGTGTGCCAGGCGCCTCTGCCTCCTGAAACCTCCTCCCTGAGCCCCGTTCCCCCTCTGCACGGGCCACCTCCCAGCCTCGGCATCAGAGGTGGCAGCCTCTCTGTGACTTCTTGGCCTCAGGTCATGGCTGGTCAGAGGCGTCCTTCTCTGTGGAGCAGAGCATGGGGGTTGAGGGTGTCACCCGCGGGGCGGCAGCGTTGGAGGCAGTGCAGGACTGCGGAAAACACGACTCCGAAGTCCAAGTAGTGAGAGAGAGAGTGACCGAGAGGGCTCACATCGCTGGAGCTGGAGCCCCTCCCCCGGCCCGGGCTCTCACTCTCATTAGAAGGGGCTAGATTCAGGGAAAGTGGTCAAGTGGGGGAAAGTGCCTGGTGGGGATGTGATGTGGGGAAGCCTCATAGACCGGCACTAGCTGGGGGGGGTGAGTCTGGCGTTGCCGGGCAGGGAGTGGGGGGGCGGGGTCCGGAGCCAAAGATTTTACTGCTCAAAACATCCTACCTCTAATCCCTGTTTACACTTAACTTCCTGTCAAGGTCTAGCTGGTTGGGCTAATCTGGCCATGATGTTTCCTGCTGTTTTCTTTTTCTTAAAGCTTTATTCATTTATGCATATAGGAACTGGGGCATAGACCAGAGGTGTGTGGGGTGAGAGGATTCACCAGAGACAGAACAGGCAGACTGCCCGAAATACGCTGCTGAGGGGAGCAGCGGGTGAGACAGGAGCTGTCTGCTGCGCCCTGTGGGAAGCTCCCTGGGCGGGGATCGAACTTGTGCTGCAGTGGCTGCAGAGAGCCTCATAATGCTGAGACTCAACCCTTTGCACCACCAGGGAGGCCCTGCCTGCTGTTTTTAGCAGATAGCCTCCTACCAAGGCTTTGTCCTGGTGAGAGGCCCCTCCCTGGCTCTACATTCCATCTGGACCAGTAGCTACTTCTAGGCACCAAGACTACATCCTGAGAAAAAAGGGGGGCCTGGAGAATCTTTGGCGGGGGGGGGGGGGGGGGGGTGGATCCCTGCCCTGAGTCCTCGCTGGAGATCTCACACTTGCCATCCCGAGCCAGGGTGTTGCGCGGCAGGGCTCACTGGTGGGGCCAGGAGCCAGCACTTCTTTTTCTAGCTCGTGTCTGACTTTGTGTAGAAAGGCAGCTTGTAGGTAATGATTTTAGGCACTTTCCTTGCACCGCTTGCCTGTAGTGGCCTGGGGGGTTGCCATTGCTATGAGGTCTCTTTGGCAACCTGTCACCCCGATTCTTCAAGTTCTAGAATATCGATCGGCCCCACTGGGGATCCTTGTTTGCTCCCGACGCTCAAGGCCTTGCTCTCACGCTTCTTCACTGATGACAACATTAACATCGTTGCCTCTTTAGAGTCCTCTGAGCCTGTTAAAATAATACTTTTGCATTGTCTTTGTTAAATTTTCTCTTAGGAGGTGGTAGTGAATTTTCCCAAATGCCTCTCTGGTGTTTGCGCATGATCATATGATTTTTCTTAAGCTATTGATGGGGTGGATTCTATTATTAGATCCTCTCCAATTGAACAACCGTTAGCTTCCTGTGATCAGCCCTAATTGCCGCATTATTCTTGTATCACGTTGCCTCCAGAAGCCTCTCGTCACAGTCCCTGACGGGAGTTAAGGCTGAATTGTAGTTGGGGATGAATTGTGAGGTGGTTTTGAGTATCTTCTGTGCGTGAATCGATCTCTCCAGCAGAGTCATTTTTCTCTTCGAAAGTAAGATGTCTCTGTAATGTTTAGGGCGAGGAATTGAACGGGTCAGGGTTATTGAAGATCCACCCTAGTCAGGACTCTGCCTTTTGGTGTCCATTTTACTAAGCCTATGTTTATCTACTCAGTAGGTAAAATGGTTGCGGCCATGTTCTGTTTTAGAATCAGTTCTGCATGGTACATTCTTAAAATTTATTTTTATTATTTTTAAAGATTTATTTATGCATACAAGAGCTGGGGTGTAGGCCAGAGGTGTGAGGGGGTGAGAGGATTCACCAGAGACAGAGTGGGGAGTAGAACAGGCAGATCTACTGAAGCACACTGCTGAGGGGAGCAGCGGGCGAGACAAGAGAGGTCTGCGGCACCATATGGGAAGCTCCCTGGCCGGGGATCAAACTCGTGCTGCAGTGGCTGCTGATAGCTTCATAGTGCTGAGACTTAACCCTTGCCTCACCAGGGAGGCCCAATGTTCTCAAAATTTAAAAAGTCTCAAACGTGACTTGACACACATAGGCACGGAGTGCAGCTTAAGTGGGATGAGACATCGCTTGTCACTCAGGCCCAGGGTAACTTTTGTCCCATTTGTTTCATTTTAAAGATTTCTACTTGGCAGCCTCTTGCCTGTTTTAATTGTTTCTAATAACTGGCCCCCGACCCTTTTATAAAATGTCACGACATGCCTCCCCCAGTGCAGTTTTTATTGTTGTTGTTTCTTCTTAACCCCTTTGACTTAGGTTTCTTATTGTCACTAATGTTTTACATAGGTGAGATGAATCCAAAAAAGCTTCCACTTTTTTGGATTAAAAAAACCTATCTTGGATGTGTTTATGGCCACCCTAGATATCCTATGCGGCACTTCCCCTCTTGCTTTTTCTCTACCAGGCCGTTCTGTTCTCCTTTCTCAATTAATTGAGTTGTGATTAAAACAGATGGCCAGAGAGGTTTCCAAGGCTCTGTTCTCATGTGTGGAGATTTCTTATGTTTGTGTCACTGGTTTCTGTCATGATCTCCTGGTTGCTTGAGAAGAGGTGGCTCAGACTTTCAGAATAGGGACAATGAAAACAGCTCTCCTTTCTTGGTTTCAAAGCGTGTGCTGCTGAATAACAGCTTTGCAGAAAGCCAGATTGTATCTCTTGGACCATATGAAATTCGTGAGTGCCAAAGATGTTGGCGATAGTGTGAGAAGCAGTGACATGGCCCCGCGAGCTCCCGGGACAATTCAGACAGCATAAGTGTGTCATGCAGGTGGCAGCTGGGGATTCTGCAGTGGATTTATGAATAAAGGCAGAACTGTCACCATCCCCAGCGAGAGCCTCGTGCATCCTGCTCCACCACATTACCCTGCGTTTCTGTACCTGAGAACTATTTATGATATGACCGATTTTCTATGCCTACAAGTCTTAAAAGTGGCTCCTAAACCAAGAAAGACCCCACTGCCCCAGAAGTTCACTGCACAGGAGCCCCAACCCCATCATGACCTTTGCCTATTTTAGGGACCGTCACATTTTCCTGATAGCACCTTTTCTGGTTATTATTGTGTAATGTTTTTGTCCATCAGGCAGCAATGAGCTAATTTCTCAGCTTTTCTTTCATTGGAATACTACACAGCTATGAAAAAGGTGAAATAGTGGCATTTGGGACATAATGAACAGACCCCATAATGTGCAGTAAAATAACTCAAAAAGTGAAAGACAGATTGGATGTTTCACTCATCTGTGGAGTAACCCCAAAACACACACTGGCAAAATATAGCAGGAATAAATCTGGGACTCAGTAAAAGAACTTAATGGTTACCAGAGGGAGCAAGAGAGGGTGCAGGGTATGGGAGAGGGAGGCAGAGAGGGTAAAGGCACTGGTGGTTTTGTGGAAGGTGAGTGGAACATGTGCAAATGTGGAAGAGCAAAAATGTAACCCCCCACATTAAAAAGACAATACTTAAAAAATTAAAACAAAAAACTTTAATTGTTTAAAAAAAGTTTTCAATTATTGTGCTTCCAATGTTTTTGCCTTCCATGCCTTTAGCCATGTTTATTGATGCATATATAGACCCTTGTTTTGACATTTTTATTATATACCTGGTACATATTCAATATACAAAACAGAGGAAACGGAAAAGCATGAAGAAATTTCAAGTCACTCCCATTCCTGCAACCCCTCACCACTGTTTTAATTTCCCTTCATTGTTTTTGACCCTTTCCTTGCATGGATGCCTTTAATATGCTTAATGTTATGCTATATACAATATTTTCATCTATTTTAACAAACACTCTGCCCATGTTATTAAAACTGTCCAGAAGCATCATTTGAAATACCCTTCTTAAAATTACTATTCCTCTGTTGTCTGGCATATTGGATTATTTCCAGGTTTTTGCCATTAGGAATGATACTGTAACAGCCTTGGGCCATAAAGAGATGCCCACATCCTGCATTATTGCATAAGGATAGATTATCACAAGTGGAGAGTCACTGGGCCTGAGCGCATGAGCAGAGTGAGGCTCTCCACAGGAGGCACACCTGCACAGCGGTGGCACCCACCCGAAACCCCAAAGCCACGCTCACCGCCACATCCACTGCGCCGCGTGAGTCAGTGAGACCATGTCCTTGCTGGGCCCCTGGTCATCCTTCCCGTCTTACTTAATACTCATTTAGATCTACCTTGAGAGTGACATGGCAGCTTCTCCTGTTCATTTGATCCCATCTGGGTGCAGAATCCATGCGGGCTCGTCTTCATAATCCTGGTGACTTTTGGGTTTAGCTGTGCCTGTGCTGGAATCTCATTTGATCTGATCAGGGGCTTGTCTTACAGGGCAAAGGGGCTGCTTTTTATCGACACTGTATGACTGCTGACATCACCTTTCATGCTTATTTTTATGCTTCTGTCTTTTTGGCATTTTACCTTTCGGTGATCTTTGTTTATACCATTGGTTGTGGTTTTCAAGGCAAACATTCCAAGCTTGACCTCCCTAGTGGCTTCTAAAACAGACAGCTGACCCTTGAACAGCAGGAGGTCAGGGCTTCGGCCCCTCCTTGCTGAGCTGTGGAAAATCCCAACGTTACTGCTGACTCCGCCCAAAATTTCTAATCACCGGCTGTTGACCTGAAACCTTGCCAATAGCAGAAATTGACAACTCGCATGTATTGGGCGTGTTACATGTGTTACACTGAATTCTCACACAAACTAAGCCAGAGAAAGGAAACTGTCACTAAGAAAATCAGCAGGACTGGAAACTTCGATCACGGTACTGGGCGTGGTGGTCGCCACGTGAGCTCATGACCTAAGGCAGCCGCGCCCGTCTCCAGCGCACAGTAGGTGTTGTCTTCCTCCACACGCGGGTGCTGTCTGGAGGTTTCAAAGGCAATGAGATAAGGCAAAAGAGCGATTTGTATTTATTTACAGATGTAATGATTGCTTCTCGAGTAGGTGGTTTTCAAATAGTTTTTTCAAATAATTGCAGATCCCCCCAATTTTTTCCAATTTATTTATTGAGGAAAATCTGTGTATAAGTGAACCTGGACAGGTCCGACTCACATTGTCAGGGGTCAGCTGTTGTCAACATGCTTGATCTTATTTTTATACCCAACTAACAAAAAACACACAAAAGTGATTTCTATTCCTGCTGGTGGAACTACAGGAATCTTGGCTGTTTTTCCAGCTTTCACACAGGGGCTTCATCCAGGGAGATGAAAGTTCAGCTGGTAGAGATCACTGTGTCTCTTTCCTGGCCGCTGTTGCCTTCACTTTAATTTGGGCGATCAGCTTTCTTTTCACAACCTCCCTATCCAAGAATTCTTTTTCTGAATCAATCCTAGATTATTTGGGGGAATTTTTTTGGCATTCTTTGCAGGAAGGTGCTCACCGCATAAAATTTCAGAGGTCAGCAGATCTCCCACTAGCTTTCTGTTCTACAAGCACGACTCGGCCACGCTGCATTGGCTCCTGGGCCCCGTGCTGGCCTCTTGACCGAGGCGTCGGTCGAGGTGGAGGAGACCTCTGCAAGGGCTGCCTTTTCACCCCTTTGGCGGTCACTTGACCTTTTTGGAATTCAATAACCAGTTGCACTTGCTGGTCCCCAGTCGCAGCCTTGTTACCGATCTGGGTGGTTTTACCTCAGCTCCTGGTTCTGTTCTTAGTTTCCAGGGACCTTTTCCTCTGCGCTCACTTTTCTACCACCTTCTGTCATCTTGTCTGTGTCTGGCCATTCTTTGGGCACAGCCAGTCGGTCACTGTCGCTCTGCTGCAAAGGAGCTCTGGCAGCGGGAGGCTCTTGGCTCCGGACCTGGCTTACCCTCCTGTGAGCCCTGGCTGCCAGGCTCTGTCTCCAGGTTCCCCGGTCTGGGGCTGGCACAGGAGTGCCCCGCCTCTCTGCCTCTCATCCTGGTCCCTGATCCCACCCATCTCTGCCTCTCTCTAGCCCTGGTCCCCACCATGTAAGTACTGCTAATTAGTCCTGGTGATGGGTGGTGCATTCATTTGCTCTCTGTGACAACCTGGTTTTCCCTGGGCTGCCCAGGGGCTGGGCAGAGTTCCATGGTGCTGGCAGTGGCTCAGGAGGGTGGGTCTTGGCAGAGGACGCGGGGAGCAGTGTGGAGCTCGGGCAACCAGCACCCCCCAATGCAGCATCCCTTGGCTCTCACCATCCTTCAAAAAGCTGCCCAGCTGAGCCGCTCCTTTCCCTGGAAAGCTTTGGCAGCGCAGGCAGATGGGAGCTGCTGCAGACACCTTGAGGAGTAGCTTTGCTGCAGTCTCCTGACCAAAGGGGAAATTCTGCCTCCAACCTCAGGGCTCACCCTCCCCGTCCTGGAGTTCTTCTCCCTGGGGTCCAAGGCTCCCTCTCAGCCCCGCCAGCCCCTCCCTCCCTCCTTCCCAGGAACTTCCTCGGGACCTTTTCAAGGAGCCAGCTTAACCTCTCCGCTGCTTGAGAGTCTCTCCTGCCATTTCTCAGTAGCAGCGGGAAGGCCCAGGGGCCACAGACTCCCCCCTGGGGGAGGGGCAGTTGTGAGCGCTCCTTCTCTCAAGCTCTGTCCCTGAAACCACCACCGATCGCCATCACCCTGCCAACTTCGCCATTTTCCTCCCCCCACCTTCATCACCACCAGCATCTGCATCACTGTCCTCACCACCATCGCCCTCCTTCCCGGCATCACCTTCAGCGGCTTCACCGCCACCACCTTAAACACCATCACTTCCATCATCCCCACCACAGCAGCTGCCGTTGGCTGCGTGTTCGCTGCGCGACAGGCACCGTGCAGGGCCCTTTATGCACTCTCTGGCCTTCGCCCTCCAGCCCCAAGACGGACCCTGCAGCGACTCCCGCGTGGCCAGCGAGGTGGTGAGCCGCGAAGCCGGGGTTCAGGTCTTGGTCTCCAGGTGCCCATAGCTCTTGCGTCGGTGAGGGATTTTTACAGCCTCCAAGATGCAGCAGGCTGTAGGGTCCCCCCTCCCACTGCAGGGCACCGGCCTCAGGTGTCCCCCTGACTTTGGACCAGACCCCACATCCAAGGTCCCCCCAGCCTGTTTCCCCTCTGTGCCCCTTCCCTGCGCAGGTGTACGAGGGCGGGACCAACGTGGACCAGTTCGTGACACGCTTCCTCCTGAAGGAGACGGCCAGCCAGATCCAGTCGCTGCTGGGCTCCGTGGAGAGCGCGGTGGAGGCCATCGAAGAGCAGACCAGCCAGATCCGGTGCGTCTGTGGGCCCCCGGGTCACGTGGGGTGCACCGCGCCGGTACTGCTGGGTGGGGACACCAAGTCTTTCCTGTCGTTTCTCTGAGTAGCAAGATGAAGGGCCAAGGGCCCAAAGCCTCCACCCGGGAGCTGGCTGACCTTGGGTGAGTGCTGACCTCGCTGCACGTCCGCGCCTGTCGCTGCCCGCCCAGTCCTCCTGAGGGCCAAGTGTGCTGAGGTTCCTGCGTGCCGTGCCCACAGTTAAGACTGTTTCCTGGGCCGATTTTACCACCTCCGCATCCAACTCACGTATCGTCACCTCAGAGTATTCTGTTTGTCTCATTTTTGAAAACTGGAAATGCGTGTAGGAAGCTGTCCATGCTCACCACCCTGGGAAGCGTGTCCCGTGCCCTCAAAGGAGGCGCCTCCTCCCAGGGCCGCCTCTGTCAGAAAGGCAACGTGAGTGGCCCCAGGTCCTGACTCTGTCAAGAGAGCTGGAAGCGGCACCGCTGGGAGTGATTGTCTCTCAGGTTTTTAGTGTCGCTGATGGCTTGGTGCTTGAGGCACAGAAAAGCAGCTGGGGCCCCCTCCTTGGGGGTGTGCAGGGTTAAGGCAGTAGCCCCATCTCAGCAGGGCCAGCACCCCCCACCCCCAGGTCCTCGATTCCTTCCCACGTGGGATGTGCTGTCCAGTTTGTTCTGGAACAGCCGTGCACCTGGTGTACGGGGAAACAGCAAATGCGGTGAGGGGGTCACCGCCCAGACCTCACAGAGCCCCATCTCTGCTCCGCCTGGGTCTCCCAGGCAGAGGGAGCCCGTGTGCCCCGATGCAGGCTGTCAGGCAGTGGCGACAAGAGTGTGTGTGGTAGGCGAGGGGCTGGTCCCCCGGTCAGATGGGACGGTGACGGCTGCTCAGCGCTGTTCTGAAGATGCGTGTGTGCTGAGCACCCGCAGCCGCCACCTGGGAGACAGGCATGCAGGGGGCCCCAGTCTGTGCCCCTCAATCAGGGGCCCTGGAGCTGGGCCCAGAATCTGCATCTGTAGCCAATCTTACGGCTCTGAGGGCCCCCAAAGCGAACTGCCGCGGCACTCTTCCCACGTTCCCCTCACTTCTTGTCACTCCCCGGACTTAAAGTGACATTTCTAACCTACAGGCCCAGCAGGGCCACTCACGACAGTTATAGCTAATCTGCCCTGGGCAGTTCCCTCGCATGTCCGTGGTGACAACTGCCCACCCCCGTGCTGGGACCTGAATTGGGGAAGGAGGCAGTATGACATCATGTCACCGTGGGGAGACGCACCTGCTCCGTACCCACTGCCCTCAGACCACCCCGGATCCTGCCTGCTCCGGCCCCTGGCTGTGTGTCCCCTTGGGCCATCCTGTGTCCCAGCTCTGGGATGTCCTGCCCAGGCCCAGCACTGGCTGGGACTCTGTCCCTGGGCAGCTTCGCGCTGCGCTGCCTCGTGGTCTGAGGGCCACATTTAATTTGCTGTAGGGCTGAGGGGATTGAAAGCGCAGAGAATCTACCAGCCTTGCTCCCACCCCAGGGGAGTGCGCTCGCTCCCTCTGCACCCTGGGGGGTGGGCTGAGCTCAGACTCACAGGAGCGAGTCTAGAAGGCCCCAGGCAGCACTGCCCTGGGCAGCGGCCGGTGGTGACCCTGATGGGTATGGACACGCATGTCTGTTTCTGGGGTGACTTCCCAGCATCACCTTGCACATGGGGGTTTGGGCATTCACTGAACACACGTGGAGCCCCTAAACTGCACCAGGCACCATGCACAGGGCCTGCTTATGGGGGTGTCAGGGACACCAGCTCTTTCTCAGGCCTGAGATCAGCATCATACATCTCTCACCTGCTACAAGCTCACCCCCTTGGGGTGGGGGCAGTTGTCCAGGTGGTGCAAACGCAGCCCCCTCACTCCCCCTCCAGCCATGCACGCTGTAGGGTCCCGACAGCACACTGACCTCTGGTCAGGCTGGCAGGGCGACGCCGACTTGGTGTCCGCACAGCTGAGCCCTCAGGGATCCCACCACTGGTGCCTCGTTAGTGTCGGAGCTGCTATGAGGGGTCAGCCCCGCACCCCGCTCACAACCTGTGTCCCTCACCCTGCAGACAGAACTACAGCAGACCCAGCCGCGCTGCAGCAGAGACCTGGTACGGAAGCCCTGCGCCCCCCTACGCCCCCAACCACAAGCTCATGGCCGCAGAACAGCGGAGGACCCTTCCACCTGGTGAGAGGCCATAACCCACAGTGGGGCACCGACCAGGAGTCCACAGAGGAATTCTGAGAGGGGCCAGATGGGCCCTGGGCCTTGGGGGGGCCTGGGGGGGCTGGGGCTCCCTGCCCTCCGCCTGGCACCAGCCACCAAGTCCCTGTTTCCCGTTGCAGTCCCTGTGGACGCCAAGGAGGAGAGCCTGGAAACCCAGGTCAGCCGCTTGGCAGAGCTGATAGGACGGCTGGAGAGCAAGGTCAGCCCTGCGCCCTTCCACATGGCCTCTCCCCAGCCCGCGGGGGGCGGGCGGCCAGCAGGAGTGCCGGGGATAGAGCAGGACAAAGAGGGGCTGTCCCAGCAGAGGTGCGAAACACGGGAATGAGCAGTTGCCTGCAATCCTTGCAGCGTGACGTGACCCACTGGCAGTGTGGGAATGTGCTCAGCCTGCAACCAGGTCTGCGGAGAATAGCAGGTGCCGGGTCTGACGGCCTGGGCATGGCTTGCCGCCATAACCACACACCACAGATCCACAGAACCACACACCACACACCACAGCCTCTGCTTTCTGGAGCTGGGGCCAGAGGTTTGAAGCTGGGCTGTGGGCAGGCCTGTCCTCGCGTGCACAGCTGTTTGCCCCACGTCCCCGCCAGGCCGTTCCTCTGTGTGCGCCTGTGTCCTCATCTCTCCTGACACAGAGAGCAGAAATAGGGATGAGGGCCCCCTGTCTCGACTTTAATTAACCCTGCAGTGCCCATAATAATGATCATTTCTTGCAAGAAAGGAAACCAGTTTCCTTAGGGTTTCCCACCAGCTCAGGTTTCAGGCTGCCTGTGTTCCATCCCCGGCCCCTGTACTTAATGGCTGTGTGACTTTGGGCCAGTGACTTAGTCTCTGAGCCTCCAATTCCCCCACCGATGATGGAGAAAACAGACTAGAACCCCTCACAGGTTGCTGTGAGGATTAAATAAAATGATGTCTCAATGGCTTAGCCCAGGGCCTGCTGAGTAGCTAGCATCCAATATTAGCAATTATTAGACATTTAACACCAAACCCACACACAACCCATACCCACGTACCTACACAAACCAACACAGCTGGTATCTCAGCGCCTCAGAGTTGGAGAGATTTTACTCCTTTTCTGCATCTTTTACATCTTTTGCAAAAGGACAGGATAATTGGTACTTGGGTGGGTCTGAGGGCTAGTTCTGAGGGATCCGTGGGCACAGGGGCAGGACTCCGCGCAGAGGAAGCTGAGCGCAGACTTGGGGGGAGTCCGAGGGAGGAGCCGCCATGCCACCTGCAGGGCAAGGCCAGGTGTAGCACACCCCCCCCCCCAAGGTTGCTGCCGGTGAGAGCGGGTGGGAGCAGCTACTTGGGGACCCTGCTGCCCGTTGTCATAACAACTCTGCAGGCACCTCCAGAGGGAGGCTCTTTGAAGCTTATTTTTAGTGCCTGTCGCCTTAACAACCGGGCTGGCTGGAAACCTCAGAGCACCTGGGTGTCCTGGAGATGGGTGGGACCCTCCTCGCTGGCCCGATTGGCCCAGGCTATGAGCAGGGGCCAACTCCAGACCCTGGCCACCCAGGGGATGGAGCGTCTGGGGTGCAGCTGAGAGGGGACCCGGCAAATCAGGGTGCCCCTGAGCCTCCCCCATGCTCCCTCAGCCTCTCCTGCTGGCCGCAGAAGCCTAGGGAACCAGCTGCAGCCCCCGCTTGCCCCGTGGGCCCCCGTGGGCCCCTGCAGCGCTGTCAGCAGGAGGAAGCAGAGCCGTGCCTGGCAGTCACCCCGGACCTCCCCCAGAGCCCCGCAGGCTTCAGGCCTGTCCCAAGAAGTCAGAATCCCGGTACAGGTCACCCACCCCCTTGGCCAGCAACCGGGTCAAGCCTCACACATACACACTCGCTCCGGGAGCACAAAGCCTGGGGCTGGGCTGGCCCTGCGGGGCTGGGTGAGCAGGGCCCTTGGGTCCCAGGGAATGTCCCCGTTCAGCAGCAGTTTTACTAAGAAAAAAGATGAAAGAGACGTTTGTATAGACAAATGGGCAAAAGCTGTATTTTTCTTTTTTTACTGTTATTTATATCTTTTACATTATCGTGTATTCCCCGTAGGTTACCCACCACCGATTCACCCGTGAACCGTCACCATAGTCCCTTGTGCTCTTTTCTCCCCCGTTTTGAGCCCTTATCCTCCCACCCCCAACCAAATGTCCCTCTCTTATTTTGTTCCCCTATATTCCTGCTGTAAGTGAAACCATTCGATATTTTTCTCTTTCTTTCTGGCCTATTTCACTGAGCATGATCCCTTCTCGCTCCATGTAGCTGCGAATTGCATGTGTTTATCTTTTTTGAATGCTGAATAGTATTCCATTGTGTATATGTACCACATCTTCTTGATCATCTATTTTTGGGAATCTAGGTTGTTTCCATATCTTCATTATTGTAAACAGTGCTGCAGTAAACACAGGGGTGCATGTATCCTTTTGGAATAATGGTTTTGTGTCCTTCGGGTAGATTCCCAGAAGTGGTATTACTGGGTCGTATGGAAGTTCCATTTTTAGCAGTTCGAGGAACCGCCGTACAGCTTTCCATAGTGATTGGACCAGTTTGCATTCCCACCAGCAGTGTAGGAGAGTTCCTTTTTTTCCCCACATCCTCGCCAACATTTGTTGTTGCCTGTTTTTTAAATGTGTGCCATTCTCATTGATGTGTGGTGGTATCTCATTGTGGTTTTGATTTGCATTTCCCTGATTATAAGTAATATTGAACATTTTTTCACATATCTGTTGGCCATTTGCATTTCCTCTTTGGAGAAGTGTTTTTTTAGCTCCTCTACCCATTTTTTGACTGGATTGTTGCCCTTTTTTTGTTGAGTCGTATGAGCTCTTTCTAGATTTTTGTCATCAGTCCCTTATCGGTTGTATTGTGTGAAAAAATTTTCTCCCAGTCAGTAGGGTGTCTATTTGTTTTGTTTAATATGTCTCTTTTGCTGTACAGAGGCATTTTAGTCTGATGTAATCCCAGCTGTTTATCTTTTCCTTCACTATCTTCACTTTGGGGGATGTGTCTTTAAAGATTTTACTGAGATGTATGTTGTGTAGTGTTTTGCCTATGTTTTCTTCCATGTGTTTTATGGTTTCAGGCCTTACATTCAGGTCTTTTATCCATTTTGAATTAGTTTTTGTGCACGGTGTGAGGTAGTAGTCTAGTTTCATTTTTGTGCCAGTAGCAATCCAGTTTTCCCAGCAACATGTATTGAACAAACTGAACTTGTTAATTGCATATTCTTTGCACCTTTGTCAAAGATTGTCTATAGATATGTGGATTTATTTCTGGGTTTTCTATTCTATTCCATTGGCCTATGTGTCTATTTTTGTTCCAGTACCATGCTGTTTTAATTACTATGGCTTTGTAGTATAGTTTGAAATCTGGGCGTGTAATACCTCCATTTTCTTTCTTTTTAGTGAGTAGAGTTTTAGCTATTCAGGGTTTTTTATGGTTCCATAATAATTTTATCAATATTTTTTCTATTTCTTTGAAGAATGTCATTGAAATTTTTGTCAGTATAGTACTGAATCTGTAAATTGCTTTTGGTAGGATGGTCATTTTGAGAATATTAATTCTTCCAATCCATGAGCAGAGGATGTCTTTTCCATTTCTTTGTGTCATCTTCTATTTATTTTAACAGTGTCTTGTAGTTTTCTTTGTATAAATCCTTCACCTCTTTTGTTAGGTTTATTCCCAGGTACTTGATTTTTTTTTGGCTTCAATTATAAAGGGGATGGATTTCTTGATTTCTTCTTCAGATCAGGTCTTTGTATATAGGAAGGCTACTGATTTTTGTGTGTTGTATCCTGCTACTTTACTAAACTGGTCTATAATTTTGATTAATTTTTCTGTGGAGTTTTTAGGATTTTATATGTATATTATCATGTCATCTGCAAATAGTGATAGTTTAATTTCTTCTTTCTCTAATCAGATTCCTTGTATGTCTTTTTCTTGTCTTATTGCTCTGGCTAGGACTTCAAGTATTATGTTGAAAAGCATTGGTGAGAGTGGACATCCTTGCCTTGTTCCTGATCTTAGGGGGAAAGGCTTTCAGCTTCTCACCATTGAGGACAATATTGGCCGTGGGTTTGTGACTTTTATCATGTTAAAATATTTTCCTTCTATCCCGAGGATTTCAAGGGCCTTTATCATAAACGGGTGTCAAACTTTGTCAAATGCTTTCTCAGCATCTATTGATATGATCATCTGGTTTTTATTTTTCTTTTTGTTGATGTGTTGGATTACATTAATTGATTTTCATATGTTGAACCATCCTTGTGTTCCCGGAATAAATCCCACTTGGTCGTGGTGTATTGTCCTTTTGATGCATTGTTGGATCCTGTTGGCTAGGATTTTGAATATTTTTGCATTAGAGAGATAGTTTGTTAGAACAATATTTTGTTCATTAGAGAGACTGGTCTGTAGTTTTCTTTTTTTGTGTTGTCCTTATTTGGTTTTGGTATTAGTGATGTTCACTTCATAGAACATATTTAGTAGTATTCCTTCCTTTTCAATTTTTTGAAAGAGTTTGTGTAAGATAGGGACTAGTTCATTTTTGAACGTTTGGTAGAATTCATTTGTGAAATTATTTGGCTCTGGGCTTTTGTTTTGGGGAAGGGTTTTGATTACTATTTCGATTTCACTGTTTGCGATTGGTCTGTTTAGGTATTCTATATCTTCTTTATCTAATTTTGGGCGATTGTATAGTTTTAGGAATTTGCCCATTTCTTCTGGGTTGTTGACCACTTGTTTGCATATAGCTGTTCGTAATAATCTCTATTATTCTTTTGATTTCTGGTGTGTCTTTTGTAATTTCTCCTCTTTCATTTATGACCCTATTTATTTGTGTTTTCTCCCATTTTTTCTTTGTAAGCCTGGCTAGAGGCTTGTTTTTTCAAAGAACCAGAAAAGCTGCATTTTTAAAGGGCAGGTTTATTAAGGAAAAAATGAGGGTGTTTGCTTAGGTGCCATGGGCAGTTTTGAGAGGGCAGGAAACTGCGTCTTGCCCCAGCGGTTCTTATCTATTTTTCTTTGGGAGAATTGTGCCTTTGTGGATTTTATCTAGTGTGGAGCTGATCGCTCTCAGGGTCTAGTTGGGTCCGTATGGCCTGCTCCTCTGTAAGGTCTGACCAACTCCAGCTTCTAGCCTTCTGAGATTTTGTCTTTTCTACTCTGAGCTTCCATGCTCCTCATGGCAGGTGGGCAGGGATAGGCCTGGAGGTGGTATTTACTGGTGTGCCCAGTGAAAGGAAGAATCATGACTGTCAGGAGAGAGGCCTGATTCAGGGCCCGCTCTGCTCTGCACTAACTTTTGTGGCCGTCGGTGCCCATGGTTCCTGCTCTGGCACAGTGAGCGTGGGGTTTCCGGGGCAGGGCTGGGTCCTGTTACAGACACCAAAATGTGAGCAGCCTGCAGGGGGCTCCTGCTGTCCTGGAGTACATGGCAGGGCCCCACCTGTCCCACAGAGCTGGAAGTAGTTAAAATAGGATGTTTCTGGAAGTGTGGGGCTCAGTGCCTGTGAAAAGGCCAGAGAGGACGAACACACCAGACCATGGGTTGATGAGGTGTCAGGGGAAAGGTTGGGGTGAATCCTAAGTAGATGGGAATCTCAGGGCCCTTGCCAGCACTTGTGGCAAAAAAGTGTTCTGGATCCAGAACTCTCGATTCCCCACTGTTGCTTCTCCTAGGAAAACACACACATACACCCCTCCACCCCGCCCCCCACCCTTGTGGAACCACCTTGCCTCTGCAGTAGGTCTGCTTAGCCTCTGGCTCCCAGTGCCAGCCCCATCCCCCACCATGCCAGGACCAGAGAGGATCTCTGCCACTTACTACAGCTGGTCGCTCGCTCCAGTTTCCCAGGCCCCATCTGAGCCAGCACTGTGCATGTGGGTGGACTGAGCCCTTCCCAGCAGGCCTGGCCTCCAGGGGACTTGAGAGCCACTGGGACCTTGGGGCATAGGGGAGGGGATCCTAGGTTCTGTGGTGTGGTGGTGGTAGTCCTGGAGGCCTCCCTGGCAGAGGTGCCCTGTCTCCAGCACGTCTTTGTGATCTGTGGTTTCAGACACTCTGCTTTGACCTGCAGCAGCGCCTCTCGGATGAAGAAGGGACTAACATGGTGAGGCCCAGGCCCCCCTTCCACCTCTTTCCTGTGGGCTCCTCTGCCCCTGGGCCAGGACTCCAGATGCAGGTGGCCCCAGGGGTGTCCCTTGAGACAGCAAGGCTTTGACAGAACCAGCGTGGCCCAGAGCTATCCGATGCGTGAGCAACGGGCCTGCTGGTCGTGGACCTTGTCGCCCCTCGGATATTCCGCTCCCGCTGTCCCCCCTGCAGAGCCCTTGTCTGTTTCTGCACAGGTGGGGGCTACTTCCTGCGTCGGACTCTAAATTCTTGTTCTTTTTTAGCCGGTTTGCACAGGCCAGAAAGACATGTGCCTGGCGTTGGGTGGTTTTATTTTCTAACACATCGCCTGTCCTCACTGAAGGGAGGTCTGGGGACGCTGGGGAGCTGGGCCCACAGGGCAGAGCGGTGGCGAGGTGGCTGCCAGGCCCTCGGGTGCCCACGGTTCACTCACTGCGGCCCCACAGCATCTGCAGCTGGTCCGGCAGGAGATGGCCGTGTACCCGGAGCAGCTGGACGAGTTTCTGGACTCCCTGCGACAGTACCTGCGGGCCACCGCCGGGGCCGGGAACTGCTTCCAGTGAGTAAGCCGGGGCGCGTGCTGCGGTAGCAGGCAGGGAGGGAGCAGCCTCACCCCGAGAACAAACCGCATCCCAGGGGCGTGCCCTGCTGGTGCCTGCGAGCTGGTTCCAGTCCTGGTTGAGGCCCTTCCTGCTGTGCAAGCCTGGGGGCTACTTCTCCCCCGACCTCAGCTGACCGGTCACAGAGCAGAGCCAGGCCCCGTCCTCCCGGGGGAACGTCCCCGGAATCCTGGCTGTGAGGGCGCAGCCAGTGTGCGGACGCCATCAGCACCCACTCCGTTAGCTGCGCCCTCACTGCCGAGGCCAACCCCACCCACGATGACACTGGGGACAGCATGAGTGGGCACAGACCACCGGGTGCTCTGTCTTGGGCCCACCCTTGGGTGCCCAGTGGACAGTGGCTGTGCTCCATGCCCACTCCTGCCTCCCTTGGGCCTCCAGGTGGCCTTCCCCCCAGAGCACAGCTGTTCCTGATTCCTGGGACCCAGCCCTGGCAGGCCGACAGGGGCGCTGCTCTCCCTGTGTGCGCGTAACAGACAGTGCCCTGGGGCCGGGCACAGGGGCCTGGAAAAAAGGGCAGGGGAAGGAGGGTGGTGCTTGCAGCCCGCAGGATGAGCCCACTGCACACATCTGTGGAAGAGCATCTGGGAGGGGGAGCTGGTGACAGTGAAGTGCCATGTTGGGGAGAGCAGCAGCCGGTGTGGGAGACCGGTGCTGGGAGGGACAGACCTGGGGTGGTGGGCAGGGCCCCCACATTAGAGATGGTCAGCAAGCAGAAGGCCTCGCTACTCTTGTGTGTGAAGGATTGGGGTGCAGAGCGGGAGTCTGCAGGGCAGCTAGGGAGAGCTGACTGGTGTGAGAGCAGCTGGGGGGAGCCAAATGAGGTGCAATCCGAGATCTTAGAAGTCAGAACCCCAGTGGAGGATGGCGGTGTGCTGAGCCAGTTAGGAGAGATTCAGGGTGTCACGGGGCCATGATGAACTCAAGATGCCAACACCTGTGCCCACACACAAGTGTGGAGACCCTGGAGAGGACGGCTGGGGGTGGGCGTGGCGTGCGGCGAGCACACCACGGGACAGAAGGGTGGGGGCCCCTTGCCCGGCCTGCACGCGGGCAGCATTGGGCAGGGACTCGGGCCTGCCAGTCCTGTACCCAAGCCTGCCTGCGTCTCCCTTCCCTTCCTGAGGCAACCACAGCAGCTCGCGAGGCAGTAACCAAGCCTAGCTCAGGTGACCTTGGTCACCCAAGACAGGCGCGACCCTCCCGATGAGCCTGCTGCTTCCGGCTCTGTCCAGGCTGCAAGACCTGGGGTTGCCTGTAATCAGGGAGAGGGTGCACCTGCCAGAATCCTCTGAGAGGAAGGCTGGATTTAGGGCAGGAGTGGCCTGATGAGAGTGGGGTGAGGGGGGGGTCCCTGGGGCCACCCCCAGCCCAGGTGGCATGGGGTACTAAGTGAGGTGAGTGGCAGCAGGGCCGTCCCTCAGCCTCGCAGCTCTCACCAACGTAGTCACTGAGCGGGGCTGAAGAAGATGCTTTACTTTTGAAAAGAAGGGATTTTCATTATAATTTTTTCAAGAAATTTTGTTGCTCCAGTTGATGGGGGAGGCTCTGAACTGTTCTGGAGGCTCCAGAACTTTCTGCCAGAGAGCAGCAGCAGCCTGTAGAGCACCTCAGTGTGATGGCCAGTGGGCGTCCTTTCAGGGTCTTGGGGCACCCCATGGGCCGGCTCTAGACCCACCCTGTCCTGCAGGGCCTGAGAGTGGTGGGAAAAGGTGGTCAAGTAGGCGTTCCTGAGGACACGTCAGGGGGCACCTGGGTGGCACACTCACCTGGCCTCTCCCCTTAGCATCACAGCCGTGAGGCTCTCGGACGGCTTCACTTTCGTCGTGTACGAGTTCTGGGAGACGGAGGAGGCGTGGAAGAGGTAGGCCCCACGCAGCGCCAGGCCCACTTGGTGAGGTGGTGGGGTGCCAGGAGGTGGGCTGCCTCACCCCTGCATACTTCATGGGCTCCTCCAACCCCCTCCCTGGAGAGGATGAAAGGGGGCGTGTCCAGGGCCTAGCAGCAGCCACCACCCGGAATGCTGGCCTCTGTGGCCCCTGCATCCCGCTGATCCAGGCCAGGCACACTCGTCAGTTCGGGATGTGACCCCTTCCCCAACTCGGCTGGGCCTTGGTTAAGTCCGTGGTCAGCCTAGAGGCCTGAGCCCCTGGCTGCTCCTGTCTGAAAACTGCTGCTCTTAGGGACAAAGGTCCCATTGCCACTCCTGTCACCATCAAGTCATTCTTCAAGGTCTGGCGTAAGCACGTCCTATAGCAGGAAGTAAGTCCTCCTGATTGCCCCAACATTTCCCTTCCCTTGTCTGCACCCGTCTCAAGTACCTTGTCCATTCTTGGGCGGCCCTGTCCAGGCTCTGCCACATCCACCTCATGGCTTCAGATGCACCCCAGGAAGGCACGTCTCTATCCCCATGAGCTGGTCTCAGCGAGTATTCACCAGGGGTCAGAGCGTCCCTCCCCAGATGGGGACAGGACACAGCAGGTGGGGTTTGCTGAGTTCCCCCCAACCTGCCCCAGCCTCCCCTGTGGCCCTGCTGACGCTTTCCCAGGACCCTCACCCTCACATGCAGAGCCCCAAGCCCATCTATCTGGGGGTGACACCCCATCCTGGGCAGGACCGCGAGTGGAACTGGACCCATGGACTCCCACAATCTTCAGCCCCAGAGCTAACTGGGGACCCTCACTTGCAGGCACCTGCAGAGCCCTGTGTGCAAGGCCTTCCGGCATGTCAAGGTGGACACGTTGAGCCAGCCTGAGGCCCTCTCCAGGATCTCAGTGCCAGGTAGATAGAGGGCAGGCGGCGCTGAAGGCCGGGAAAAGCTGGGGGGGATCAGGGAGAACCCCCCAACCCCCGTCCTGCGCTCCAGGGACAGATGGCTGAGTGGAGACCAGGGTCAGGCCCACATCTCTGGGCACCTTTACTCTCTGAACAGTCATGGTTGTAATGCAGGTCCAGAGTCAACTGCCCCCCCCACCCCCAAATGGAAGATGGTTGTACAGCTACACAACAGAGCTAGGGCAGAGGCAAAACATCAGAAGATGAGGCCAGGGTCCATAAAGTCACACAAATCCAAGGCAGGCCCTATGCTTGAGCCCTCCACACCCAGCCAGGGCACCTTCTCCCAGGACAGGGTCACCATCTGGGCCCTCTGCAGCTGGCAGCCCCCAAGGACTGCAACCACTGAGTGGAGTGGGTGTGATTGTAGGGAGTCCTTGTGCCGCCTCCCAGAGACCCAAATAACAAGCATCTCCTCCCCCTCCATAGCTGCGTGGTGCGCAGTAGGCCGAGACTGATCACCAACCTGACGCCCTGCTGCCCAAGGCCCTGAAGATCTTGGCCTCTTCAAAGGGAAGTTCCCTATTTTCTAGAAACTTTGGTATACAGCTGTGTTTTCAAAATACTCCCAAGAAAGAATGTATCCTCCTGCTGTGTGAATAATGGGGAACCTTCACACCCCAGGAAATAGAAAACCACTTTCCAGCAAACCTCTAATGCATGCTCCAGTCCCCCAGAGGTAGAAATAGTCAACAGCCAGAAATAAAATGTAACACAATGTGTGTGTATGTGTGTGTCTTGTAAGTGCGGCACAGCGGCGCGCACCAACCAAAATAATCAATACATGTGGAAATACATTCCATTTTATTCAGTGGAATATTACACAGCTGTGAAGATGAAACTAGCATTTGGGACAAAGTGAACAGACTTTGAGGTCATTATGTTGAGTGAAATCAGTCAAAACATGACTGATGCTGTTACTGCGGACCATAAATCCAAAAACACATTACATGCAAACACAATATGAAATAAAAATTTTAATTTAGCCAAAAGATAATGGTTATAAGAGAGAAGAGGGAAAAGTTTTCAAGGGGTGGGGGTGTGAGACAGATGGGGTATGGGTGTGTGTGGTTTGGGGAAAGGTAAAATAAAAATATAAGTTTAACTGATACTATTGTAGATAAAAGTAAAAATTCCACAAATATTTCTCTAAATCATTTCTGAGAACCATCATCCATGAAAGTTCTTATGTGTGCATAAAACTTAAGATCAATATAACATTAATTCAAAGGTGAAATTTAAAGCATACCATAAAAGGCATTTTTCTTTGAAGACTGAGTCCTTAATATGGCTTAGTGAGTTGTAGTCCCTAATAAAAAATTTTTTCTCTTTGATTTCTGATAGTTTGACGATGTAGCTGGGTGTAGATCTTTTTGCATCTAAGAATTCAGGTGTTCTCTGCTTGCTGGACTTTCATATTTAGGAAGTTCTCGTTTTTTTGAATAGGGTTTCAACTCCTATTTCTTCTTCTTCCCCTTCTGGGAGCCCAACCATTCTTAGATTTTCTCTTCTAATTTCTTAGTTTTCCCATTTTTCCTTCTAAATGTGTGGGCTCAGACACTGCTGATGACTGCACTGCTCTGCCCATCTACGACCGCCCACCTGAATTTTACACTAAAAGTGATTTCATTTTTAAAATGTGAATTAAATCTAAAAAAAACCGCAGGCTGAGGGAAAAAAAGCAAGGAAACGGTTCTTTCACCACCACTCCCAAGGTCACGTGTGCCAGGAGCTCCTCCTAGCTGCAGCATCACCTCTTTGGGGGTTGGGAGATGGGGGAGATTCTCTAGGGAGGGAGCTGTGGGCTGAACCCAGCAGCACCCAGGACGCCCCAGCGCCAGGAGCACAGGGAGGCCACATCTCCCACCTCTGTCCAAGTCCCCTAAGCCTAGACTGGGGAGAAGCTGGGAAGAAGCCACAGAACAGTTCCCTTGGCTTCTAGGCTATTTCAGTCCAGCCAGTGGGAGGGAAAGGGGGCTCTCCATGCGCCCCACTTTGGAATGTGGGCCAAGCGCAGGCCATATGGTCAGCTGTGAGCATAACTCTCCTTGGGCATGGACA
The DNA here is from genome assembly GCA_004024925.1 of Scalopus aquaticus. Lineage (NCBI taxonomy): Eukaryota > Metazoa > Chordata > Mammalia > Eulipotyphla > Talpidae > Scalopus > Scalopus aquaticus. The sequence continues at coordinate 31,624 of PVIJ01002325.1, forward strand.
GGACTTAAGCATTCTCTGAGTCCCACCCTCTTTGGGGCTCCCACCCACTGTGGGGTGACCTCTCCTTGCAACTTGGATCCTGACACTCCAAAGCAGGGATCTTATGCCTCAGAACGTCTATTATGGGTTGAACCGTATCCCCTAATCCCTGGACCTTGCTATAACTCTGACCTTGCTTGGAAATAGGATCTCTGAAGATCCTAAGTTAAAAGAAGATGTAATTAAGATAAGTTCACACTGAATTGCAGCCAGCTTTAAGCCAATGTCTGGTGTCCTTAGAAAATGGCTACTTAGACACAGACACACAGGGAAGAGGGTGGCAGAGACTGGGGGAGGAAGCTGCTAGCCAAGGAGTACCAGCAGCCACCGGATCTGTCAGAGGCAGAAGGATCTGCCCCTAGAGCAGCAGGAGAGCCTGTCCTGCCCGCAACTTGATCTTGGGACTCCTAATCTGAACCATGAGAATAAATTTCTATTGCTTTGAAGCACTGGTCAGTTGTTGTTCATTATGGCAGCCCCCAGTGGTACCCCCTCTCCTTACTATTGAACCAGAATCTCCTGGAGCCTGAGAAGACAAGGCATCGGGGTCTCCAGCATCTTCATGATGAAATGACATGGGTGGAACATTTAAGGTGGGAAACAGATGGCCACGAAGGACGACCTCTCAGAAGAGCTCCAAGATGGCCGCCACCGTGCTCTGCCCAAAGATAAAGGTGCCCACCAGCACAGAGACCACTCCCCAGACTTCCAGGCAGCACCTGCCAACCCAATAAATATGCATCAATGCAAGATTTTGCCCTGTCAGCCAAGCACACCCTCAAAACATACTTGAGGCCCAATAGGGTCACCAAGTTGGAAACAATTCAGAGTCGGCTCCCTTGCTGCAGGGATAGGTTTCTGAGACAGGGTTTTAATCCACGCTCACCCATCTCACACCATAACCTCACTCCTCCCCAATATTTTATCAAAAGAAACGATAATGGAAATGATAGAGGGAAGGGGACACTAGTTTCAAACTGTCTTTCTGGTTTTTTGTAGGGGGATGAGAGAGTAGAAACCCTGAAGACACACAGGGTGGGAGGCGACTGCTGCGGGCAAGGATGGATGAGGGCAAGAGCCTAGCGGGGCCTGGTGTCCGGGAGGCACCCCACAGGACCTGCGCTGGAGATGGTGCAGTGTGCTGCCTTGGGGCCGAGACCTGTGCTCCCCAGAGAGCCCCAACCACGGACCACCCCTAGCGGAAGGGAGGCTGTGTAGCGTGACAGAGCACAAGCCTGGGCACTGGCCTGGGTTCAGCGCTTGCTGAGAGGCCCTTGCACCTGGCCCCCAGTGTTCACACCCTCCACCCGCAAATTCCTTCAAATGCCCAAGCTGGAGATACTCACTTGACTCTCGGTCCGACGGGCTCGAGGCCCATGGCACAAATGAGGCACAGACCTGCAGAGGAGACACAGAACACCCCAGTACTCAGTAAAGAGCCCAAGCAACCCTGAGCCCAAGAAAGCCAGGCTCACACTTGCGATTCCCTGAGACCTGAGAGGCTACCAAGCCCCTACCCCAAAGGGCCCCCTGGCGATGCAGCTCAGCACAGTGGTGAAAGGCCATCTGCAGGGTGCCAGCTGAATCCTTGGCCCCCTGAATCCTTGGCCTTCTAAGGCCTGTTTTCCAATGACAAGGGCACCACTCCTTCCACGCAGCAGCCTGGGATGAGATGGGGCCTCTTGCCCGGAATGCACTCAGCACTGGCAGCCACTACAGCTCTCTGTCCCTTTCTCTTTTTCTTTAAATTGTTTTGATGGGATTCAAAGCTGGACAGCTATGCCTAAAACTCCCATGGCCTCTTCCGCAGCCCAAGCCTGCCCTGACTGCTACTTTCCGGCTCAGGCAATGGTAGCACTAAAAGGCACCACCACCCAGGACAGCGGCAAGGAACCAACTTTTCTGGGCTGAACCTCAGCCCCAGACTAGGGGCCAAGGGAAGAAATGACACCCTCATTGGAAAGTTCTTCCCAGGCCAGGGATAGGCCAGGGACCCTCTGCACTTCTGTCCCCTGCTCCACCCCAGTCACACAGCACAGCACAACAAACACAGCACAGCGCCTCACGTTACCAGGACTGGGGAGCTCGGCGTCTCTAGCCTCACCTCACCCCAGACCACCCGGGATTCCCAGCTCACCCAAAGTCCATTTTTCACATCCCCCACGCATCCCTCCATCTCCGAGTAGCGAAGTGCTTCCATGCCTCTCAATTCTGCATTTTTTCCCAAGGATATGGAAATCGTCACCACCCACTGACCTGGGCCCCTGAAGCATGTTTCCTACCCCCACTCCAGTCTGGGGGCAGCCTCAAAAACCACCCGCACGTCCTTTCTGTGACTCAGTTACCAAACAGGCACCTAATTCTCGCCTGTTTGATATGTGTTGGGGCAACAGGACATGTTGCTAGGTTCCCCCAAGTTCAAGTGTATTAGACATGGTTCCTCCATGAAATGCCAGTGCGCTCATGGAGTGTGTACTGACAGAGCACCTACTGTGCGCAGAGCACCTACTGTGCGCAGGGCACCTGACAGATGTGTACTGAACACCCTGCCCCACAGATTTGGAATTTCTGGCCTGAGCACCTGTTAGCCCCTCTCATGCTCCTCCTTCTCCAGGGTACCCCTCCATCTTCCCCGACAGCCTCACCGGGCATCCTGGCCAGGGAAACCCTCAGGCGGTATCTACAGACCCGCTCATCATCACTCACTACCAGTGGGAAGGTTCCTAGGAGACCACCAAACACGGAAACTGCCTTTGCCTCTGAGGTCAGGGGACATGGTGAGAAGAGGACTTCCTGGGGTGCATCTGAACCACATAACATTGTTTTAAAATGCAACCAGCTGTGAGGTGACTTGGCCCTGCTGTGCACCAGCCTCAGCCTTTCGAATGGCAGGACGGGACAGGGCCCCCCATCAGGCACACCCATCCAGAGCGGGTGCTGAGAGAGGGAACCCCAGCCCCCTGCCCAACTCCTACCTCCAGACCCCGGGCTCCCCGCAGAGACAAGTTAGGGAGGATGAGAGGCGGGGGTGGAGAGCCGGCTTCTCACCTGGGAAGATGAAGATGAAGAAGGAGCTGATGCCACCGATGATGCCAATGATCTCGCTGAGGTCAGGCAGGAACAGGGCCATGGCGAGGGTCACGGTGACCCACAGGATGGTCAGCGGCATGCGGACCCATGGCCCCGAGGGGTCAGCCAGGGCCCGGTGTGCACACGCCAGCCAGCAGCTCCTCCGCCAGAAATCCTGCATCACCGACCTGGAGATCAAAGCACCACAGCACCACAGGCCCCCAGGAACTCAGCCACCTCTGTGCCCCAGGTTCCCTACCGTTGCCCTGAAAGCTATCAGGGTTTCTGGGCATCAGATGCTTATTCCCCAGAGATCCCACCAACCCTGAGGGCTTTAGTTGCCACCCAGCCCTACAGAGAGGGCCCCAGGTGGGCACTCAAGGCAGGCTCAGGAGCCTGGCTCAGGCCCCAGCCCTGACACTTACTGTAACTGGGCAGTTCTGTGCTAAACAATTTTCTGCCTTAGTTTCCTTCTCTATGAAATGATTCTGTGGGCCCTATAATACATGGGCATGGACAGCACCAGGCAGACACTGAGTTGCGATAAATGTTGACCTGTGTCCCTGCAAGCCAGGCCTTACCTCCCCAAGAAGAGCACAATGGGGTAGACGGTCATGATGGAGATGGCAAAGAAGATCCGGGCAACCACAATGACCACGTCGTTGCCTGGGTAGGACATCAAGATGTCAGCAGAAACTTCAGTCCCGAAGGTCAGGAAGCCATAAACCCCTGAAAGGCAGAGGGCACAAGTCAGAAGTGCGATGCACGCCTTCAAACCCAACACGCTGACAGCACCCAACTCCGACTCCCTCTGAGGCTTTCCCTAGGAGGACACAGAAGGTTCTGGAAGGGACTCCCGCTGTTTTCCAAGGTTTTCCTGTCCTAAGGCAACATGATACTTGGTTCTTCTGACACAAAACCTCTGCTGAGCAAAACCACGGCTGCTGCTTTGAAAGCGCTCCCAATGCTACTGGGAGGGGCATGGGCAGGGACAGAGCATAGGCTGGGGGCAGACAGCGCTTAGAAAACTGAAATATAATCTTCCTGCCCTGTTCGTCCCACCTGACAGAATCTGTGCCAGCAGCTGGCAATGAAGCCATTTTCCAGATGAGGAAAACCAAGACCCAGGGCATCACACAGCCTGTTACGGCAGGACCGGGGCCAGGGCACCAGCACCCCCTGCCCCACTGCAACAGTGCCTCTGGGAACCCCTATCTGCTCTGTCCTGGACACCCCCCTCCGGCTGTTCTGGTTTCTCCTGAGCCCTTTCTGAGGGGTCCCATGATCCTGCTGACCAGCTACTGAACCTGAAACATCTCCAGCTTTGCCGCCTCTAGTAGGAGACCACACACAGGCCATGGTAGCGCTCTGAGTCTCAGGTTCAAAGTACTCAAAACTCGGGGTGCTGTACCCAGTACATGGCAGCCCTCTGGAAACACTCCCTACTCCCATGCTCCTGCCACTCCCCACATCCAGCGACCCAGGCTGTACCTGTGAGCGAGTAGACGAGGCAGCAGGTCAGCAAGGACATCACGGAGACAAGGGCCCAGTGCGAGAGGCCCCGGTTGTGCATGCTGCAGTAGACGGAGACAGCAGCCTCGTGGCACTGGAAGGCAGAGGCACGCGCAGTGGGCTCGGGCCACTGAAACACAGTCTAGCAGGGTGTCAGAGTCCCCTGGAGCAGCCTCCACAGTGTCAATGTCCCAAGAGATAGGGGAGAACCCAATGGCCACCAAGAACAGGAGGCATAAGTAATTATCTGTATATTCGATGTGGAAAAATCATGGACGTAACTGTACACCTGGATGTAGAAAGACTCATAGACCAAACACACAAAAAGGGTTTCCATCCACACGAAGTCCAAGTTAAAGACCAAACAAGTCAAGACAGGGGTTCTCAGTCCCGGCACTACTGTCACTTGGGGTAGAAAGTAGTGTGCTGTAGAAAGTTGATCATCTCGGGCCTCAAACTAGTAGATGTCAGGAGCACCCCCAGTGGAAACAATGGCAAACACCTGCAGACCTTGTGCAGCGTCCCCTTCCTGGGAAAGGGCTCTGCGTACGACTGGGGTTATGATCACGGCAGTACAAATCCTTACGATCTCTGTACTGCATGATACTGCGTCAGCCTAAGAAATGTAACGGGAAATACGTACATGTAACCGAGATAAAGAGCCTCCCACGCTAAAGATGTCATTTACATGAGGCGGGGCCTGGTAGTCGCGTTTCGCAAGCCGCCCAGGAGACCTGATGCTCAGGCAGGGCTGAGGGATGCTGCTGTATCCAGATGCACCCACAGGATGCTCCCAGGCTCCCAGGGCAGGAGCCTAAATGACATCTGTAGCTCGGGGGGTTCTTCATCTTGGTTACATGCACATACTGCCTGTTACATTTCTTAGACTGAGGCAGTATTACACAGTGTGGAAATCGTGGATTGGTACTCCCTCGTGACCATAAGCATCACTACTTATGGGGCCAGGTCCCCCTGCGCCACCAGGTTGCTCGTGTGAGACGTCTGCTTTAGTGTCTGACCATTCGCTGTGTGGCAGCAAAGACCACAGGCTCTTGGCAAGGACTTTCCAGACCTCGCACGTGCCCACCGGCCTATGGACCAGCTCAACCAGGCAGTGGGTCTAACACCCTGGGGACCCTCAACCAAAGGCAGTGAGTCCCGCGACTGATGTTCCCAACCCTTCTCCTTACATGACACTTCTGACCCAGCTCCCAAGAGGACACCAGCCTCCCAGCCCCGTCGCGAGCTCTGCCTCCAGGGGCTCACACATGACAACACGCAGTGGCGTCCCAATACTGCAGTTCTGAGCACAGATACAAGGAAGAAGACGCTTGCCAGGAGGGGCGGGGTGGGGGGGCAAGGCAGTAAGGCGCCCTGCCTTCCTCCCTCCGTTTGTCCTACGTGCTAGGCTTTATGAGAGGAAATTCAGCTGTCTCTGGAGGATGGGGGACTCTCTGAGCCCTGGGGTATGGAAAGCAAGGCCAAGCAGCACAGGATGACTAAGAAGTGTCCACTCATGAGGAACCGGTAAACAGCGTCCACATGGTGGGACCTGACGCAGCCATCAAAAGCAACGGGGGCCACAGGCCACAAGAACCTCGACAGCCAGCTACAGGAAAGGCACCCATCATCAAAGACAAAGTCCTGACCTCCAGAACAGGCCAGTCCACGGAGACGAAGAATAGATCCCTGGTTGCGGGGTGGTGGGGAGTAGACTGTGACTGCCAAGGAGTATGGGTTTCCTTGGGGGTAAAGCAAATAATCTAAAATCAATCATTGCTGCCCAGCTCTGGATATGCAAAAACCACCGAGCCGTACACATGACACAGTGAGCAGCTGCAACAGGAGTCACCGCTCAAAGAGGCTGTTTAAAGGGGATACCAACGAAACCCCGAGTGTGGCCAAGGGGGCTGGAAGCAGAGCCCACGCCCCACCTCTGCTCCTCCCAGGCCCCTGGCCACCTGCATAGCTGGGGGCGGCCCTCGGCTAAATGAGGGGGAAGGGGTGTGTCTGAACAAGTGAGAGGTCCTGATGACAACAGGTGACCCCCCTCATTCCTCCCTCCAGCCTTGTCCCCCCTCACCCCATTTCCCACCCTCTTCATCTACACCTATCCACCCCTGCCCCCCACAGGAACCTGACAGCTTTGCCAATGGTCAGAGCAGGCAACTAGTCCTTAGCCCACGCCACCGCGCCACTCACATTTCCCGTGTGCCTGGAAATGCAACCCAGGCCTAGGTTGCTAAGAGAATTGGCGAGGGAGCCTAAGTAAAGGTGACGAGGGCGCCCTTGCTCGTCAGCAACTGGAAAGTTGCCCCCTCCCAGCACACGGCCGCCTCACCACGCGGCGCTCAGCACGGGTGAGCGGGCTGGCTACCACATCCACACACAGCCGACAGCAAAATCAGAGTCTCAGATCTTTCAAAATATTGGGTGTGTGAGAAGCGATGTGAGAAATCCCTGTAAGTGGCTTGCTAAGCCACCAAAATCGACTCCTTTATAAGGAAGAGAAATGGAGATGTTTCAGATTCTGTTCAAAAATAGTTTTCAAAGAAAACGTATGAAGAAGAAAAGAAGTGGGAGCTAGCTGACTGACAAAGAAAAAGCCCAGGCTAGCATGCCGAGGTGCTGCTGTCAACCCCGGGCCAATGGGATTTTACTTTGGGGTGGTTTTTTGGGGGGAGTGGCACGGGGAGCGTAGGTGGGTATCTCTGGGAGAGAAGCAAATCTTTCCTAAAATAAATAATGAAGGAACAGAGTCCGCTGGCTCCTGGCAGGGGACTGGGAACCCTGAGAGAGGCCATGTCCCTCTAGCCCCTACAAAGCTGACCACAGCCGCGCCCCACAACCCGGGAGCCTCGCCTGTGCCATCCCCAATCCTGGACGCCTCTCCTGTGTTCCTTTCAGGCTCAGCACCAGAAAAAGCTCCGACCTCTGTGCACCCAGAGCTACATCAGAAGCCCACCACTGGGACACCACACAGAACCTGTCCTCACGCAGACACCCTGCCGGAAATCCTGCCTGCTGCGCCCGCCACCGCTGCAACACAGCCACCAGCATGCCCCTGCCACATTTCCCCTCTCCAAGGGCCCCGGGGCCGAGCCCACCCGCAGTCCTAGTCCCCAGAGAAGTGAGCAGCTCTTGGTCTTCGGCATGACCACAGCCCTGCAGGGATTTTGCACGAGGGAAGGGACAAGTCCTGAGCCCCCCACATTCTTGTGTGAACCCAACAGACAGGGTACTGCTCTTGGCTGTCAGTGGCTGCGTTCCCAAGTCCTGGAGCACAGATGCAAACCCATATGCACAGTGCCTGGGAGACACCATGGGCCCAGCCACTCTGCCCAGGGAGCAGAGTCCTCCACTGCCGGCAACTGCCACAGACCTGCGCGCAGACGCAGGGATTACCTGGAATCCGAAGCAGATGGTGGGGAAGACAGTGAACACCGAGGTCCAGGAAGAAGAACTGTAAATAGACCAGAACAGGTGCTTATTATGAAAAGTTATATTCTAAACAACCTTCAGCTTGAATGTGAGTTTAAATGATACCGGGAAGATATAACTTTGACTGTAAGAAACATTTTAATTACTGCCTCCACCACCAGGTCTGGTGAGGGGAGGGAAAGGATGCAGGTTAAATGTTGCACTTTCTAAATACATCTTTGCTGACACTTGACAAGTTGCCCTGACGTCCCCGGCATTGGCAGAGGTGGGCAGGAAAACCTCCCTCTCGGGCTGGCTGCCTGCTGGCAATGAGGTTAGGGGCTGGAGTTCACATCTGAGTGTAAACAGGCTGAACCTTCAGCTCAGGCCTCTCAGTGGTGTCCTGTCCCGTGTATCTCACCCACCCCCCCCCACCCCCCCGCAATGGCACAGCTCCCCTGGACGAGGACCTCTGCAGCAGAGCAGGGGATAACCAGAGTTAGCATTTGCTGGCTGGGACAGAAAAAAGGCCCCCAAAGAGATCCATGACCTAATGCTGGGAACTGTGAGCACGTACCCTGACAGAGCAAAAGGCACTTTGCAGGTGGGAGTCAAGTCAAAGAGTGTGAGAGGGAGACATCCTGGATCACCCAGCCCCTGCCTCCCAGGCATCCTTGGCACGTAAGCAGCTTCCCCAGCGGCGGCCAGAGCAACTGTGCTTACAGAAGCAGGGAAGAGAGGGAACGGTGCTGGCTTTGCACCAAGGGCCAAGGAACCCTGCGCAGGAGCTGTTAGAAGTAGAAAAGCAAAGAAATGATTCATCCTTCCAGAGGGAGCAGTCCTTCCTGATTTTAGTGCCCCAGGCTCATTTTGGACTTCTGACCTCTTGAACGCTAAGATGATAAATGTGCTGTTTTAAGACACAAAATTGGTAGTGATTTGTTACAGCAGCCACAAAAAACTAACGGGTGTCGCTCGTTCTGTTCTGCTCGGGCTAAGCCCCCTTCCTGACTGCCCCCCACTGCCTACCAGGGATGGCCAGGCCTCCTGTCCACAGGCAGAAGCAGGTGCCCATGCTCTCCCCGCTCACCTCCTGCCCCGGTCCTGTGTCCTCGGGAGCTCAGCTGAGACGGTCCTGCAGCTGAGACGGCCCCAGCCCCAGCCCCAGGCCTCATCTCCAGCACACAGGACCCTCCCTCCTGCCCACTTGAAGGGATTAGTGGGGATCTGGCCCTCCCCAACTCCACTTTCCCTTCTCTACTGGCCTGTCCCCATCACCATGCACGTGTGCTGTGGCCTCTGGCCTCCTCAGTCCTGCCGGAGCCTCTCTCCGCCTCCTGGCAGAGCTATCTTTTTCTGTCTCCTCTTCTGCTGCCCCTTACCCACGGCCTCAGCCCCCTCTCCTGCCCGACAAAGCTCATCACGCCACCAAAGACCTCCACAGCCAATCTGATGTGCAGACTGGGTCACATGTAACACGGGAGCAGCATGTGGCAGCTGATCACTCAGCCATCCTGAAATGTTCTTCACTGACCTCTAAGCCCCACCTTCTAGCCATCCTCCATACTGGGTTGAATTCTGTCTCCCAAATTTATCTCCACGGGGAACCTCAAAACAAAGCCCTATTGGGACGAGGATCCTCAACAAATGCAATTAGTTAAATTAAGATGAAGGTACAGTGGAGCAGGGGGGGTCACAGAGGAGAAAACACACGGGGGAGACACAGGGAAGATGGCCACATGACCACAGAGGCAGAGATGGAGGCAAGTGTCTCCAGGCCCAGGAACTCTGGAGATTACTGGGATCACCGGGAACCGGAAAAGGTAGGAAGCCTGGAAGCCACGCCCACCCCCCCCTTTTTTGGCTTTAAGTCTCCAGGTCTGAGAAGAATCTGTTTTCAGGCACCATGTTCATGGGCATTTGTTGCAGGGGCTCAATAAGCAAATACACCCGCCTAACTCCTCACCCCGTCCTCCTCTTCCCCAGCTCCTCCTCCCCCCACTGGCCAACCAGTGTCTGATGAATAGGCAGGCAGAGGACCCCAGGCTCAGGGGACTATTCTCACCAGACCAGTGTCCTTAAAGCCACCCTCGAGCCAGTATCAGTCACATCCCTCCCTCCTGCCTGGCCTCTCTGCAGACACACAGAGCTTGGCTGGCAACCTGGTCTCAACACTAGCTCCAACTTGTCACATCCCGCTGACCTCCCCAGCCTCCGGCACCTCTGCACCCCATCCATCCTGGGAAAGGGTACATGTGACCTCCCAGGGTCCAAGAGGAAAGTTGAGAGGCACCTGGACGCCTCCCTCTCACACCCCATTTCAGACCCATCACCAAGAGCCACTGCAGCATTTGTGGGGCCCAGTGCTAAACCAACTTGCTGTGGCTCTTAACAACAACAAAAAGCGCCAGCGTGTTAGGCCACATGCAGGCCCTCTGGGCATGGGTGGCTGCACCAGTCCCACACCCCCAGAGCCTGCCCTGACACCAGCAGATGTGAGTTCAAGCCCTGCTGTGCTCAAAACCCTGTGGAGTGCAGAGGGCTCTCCTCATCCCAAGCCCCAAAGGACAAGCCCATCCCACCATCCCACCCCCTGGCACCCAGGCTGGGGTGACACAGGTCTCCAGGCATCGCTAGACCTTCTGCCCAGGCACCTGCAACTTTAGGTGAGCTCTTTTGCCTCCACTGTGTGGAAGGCACCTGTGGGCAGTCCAGAGTCCCCGGCTGGGGGTGGCGTTTTGAGCCTTATATCCCTGGACCTATCCCTGTGTCTGTCCTGGAGGAGGCAAGTGGCCAGCCCTTGGCTCTGTCACAATGGAGACACAAGGATTTCTGGGGAGGAGCCACGGTTTTGCACAGCCCTGGCCGGGGTGGAGAGTTCCTCTTCTAAAAGCCCTTCTTGGCCCCCGAGAAACCAAAGGGACCCCATCAGACTCACCTGAGTGCAGTGTGAGGCTCCTGAGCAAGGGCCTGGGGCCCGAGGTAGTGCTGCACCACAATGACCAGGGTCAGGTAGCAGGCGGCCAGCGTGCCTAGGATGCTGACAGAGGCGCAAGTGAGGGGCCTTCCAGGGGAGAGCCATGTGCCAGCCAAGCACAGGAGCACCAGCCCTCCAGGAGCGCCAGGGAGTCCCACAGAGGGGTCCGCATGCCAGCTCTGCCCAAGACAGCAAGATGCCAGGCAAAGTTCTCACTGCTTTCCACCTCAGTTTCCCTGTCTGTACAATGGGCACAGTGTGAAGCCCATTCGAGGGAGGCAGGGCTGCTCTCCACCCAGGGGTCAGACTTGCTGAGTCCCTCACCAGGCCGGGACCTGGCTACAGATGCCCGCACCTCACAACAAAAGCCACAGTGCAGGTCATGGCACTGCCTGCTCAGCCTCACAGCAGCAGGGAAGAGGCCTCGACTTCCTGGAGAGAACAAGAGAGGCTGACCGGGGTTGGATGCAGGAGACTCCAGTCTCTTGCCCACGTATCCCCTCTTCGTTTCCACGGTAAAAAGTCTACTGTTGCTCCTGACACCAGAGGGGAAGGCAGGCGGCACATTTGCACCAACACTTGTGCCACTTTTCAAGAATGTGCATCAAGTCTCAGACTACAAAATGAGAAAACAAGGATGCATGTCTGTGTCCCTCCTGGTGTGTGCGCGTGACGAGTCTGTAATGATGAGGCAGCAAAACGCCAGCAGCAGGTGAGGCCGTGCAGGGACTTTGCGGTTTGCCTACCCGTATTTCCCATCACACACAAGCAGTACTGGTGTCATTTTTCATTTTTCTGCCCTGTCCAAATGGGAAGTCCAAGCTGGCAGCTCTCCACAAACACTGGCTGCTGCCGCTCCCCTCCCTCCATCCTGTAATCCTCTGTAGGCTCGTACCTCGTGTGCTTCTGGAAGCCGATCTCCCGTGGGGCGGACAGGGGCAGGATGACCAGCAGAGAGAGCAGGGGCAGGGTGAAGCGCTGGTCTGCGTACCAGGGCTGTGGGCTGCTGGGCAGGAGGAAGTCACACACTGGTGGCAAGAAGGGAAGGTGCTCAGCGGGCCCAGCGGGTCAGACCCCAGCCGCAGTGCTGGAGCTCATCCCTGGGCACCTAGGCATAAAGGCCTGGGATGATAAGCGTGACAGGGATGCTGTCACATGCCACCACCAAGGAAGGAATCCCACGCACAAATTCATTCCCAGCCAGACACAGCTCAGGGGCAGAAACCCAGCCATGGGAAAGGGAGCGTCTGGCCCCGAGGCACCTCGGCCCTCAAGTTCTAGTAAGACCCTTTGTCTGCCCGGGAATTCAAGGAGCGTGTGGGGGCCCCAGAGGCCTGCAGCTCCCCTGCACCAGGACTGTGCTTCCCTGGGGTTGCTGCCACCACCTCAAGGAGTGACTGAGAACCACCAATTCATTATCTGTTACAAATTGTGGGTGCAGAACGAAGATGGGACTGGGGCCACTTCTGTTCCCTGGGGGATCAGGTAAGGTAACTTAAAGTATTTGTCTGCAGGAAGGACTGGTCTGGAGGGGGTCTCATGCCTGGTGAGGAAGGGGGAATTAAGCAGGGGCCTCCCTGCACTCTCAGGGTCTCCCCGCATGGGCCCTCAAGCAGGCTAGGCCATGACGTTTGGGGGCTTCTGGAGACCAGAGTGCCCGTCCTCGGCAAGGCTGGCCTGGAGCTGGTCTGTGTCACATCTGCCCTGCTCTTCAGCCAAACTGTCCCAGAGCACACCCTGACTCAAGGGGAAGAGACAGACACCCCAGCAACCTCTCAATGGAAAGGAAGTCAAAGAACCTGGCACCGTGTTTATTCTGTCACAGCAAGATGGAAAACTGGTAGCTGCTGTATGAGGCAAGACAGACGGGGAGGGAGGCAAATGGGGAGATAGCAAGAAGGTAGGAGGCCGGAAACTGCTGGGGCAGGGTGGCCCCGCAGCCCCCTGGGAGTGTGGGGGTGGACTGCCCGTTGGCCCACTGCCTACTTCTGTGGCCCTAACTCAACCCTGCTCTGTTCTCACCGAATATTATGGCCAGTCATGCGAAGAAATAAATGCCTCATGAAAATAACTTGTTTCTACCGAAAGGACAAAGAATTCCACACCAAGGTCATTAGACAGAGGCACCCACGTGGAAGGACAAGTCGGTGTTCCGGGCCAGTGATGTGCCCCCAGGGGACACACACACCCAAGGCGCACAGAGATCTGGGTGTTAAACCCTGCGTGGCATGTGACACTAGCCGTAGGGTCTCCTGCAGCCAGGAAGACCTGGCTCTGACATCAGGTGACACCAGCTGCTTCCTGAGCCAGCACTTTCTAAAACTTTCCTCGATGCCCTCAGCCCCAGTCACTTAGACACGCAGAGATGGCCCCAAGCACACCTTCTATTTAGCCCTCCTCCCAAGCAGCGAGGACTTGCCGTCCCAATAGCTAACTGGTACCCACAGGCACGCTGTCCCCCCGGTCACCCGTCAGAGCCAGGAGCTGCGTCCTCCTCAGTGCTGCGTTCCAGAGCCTCAGAGTCCTTCTCCACACAGCTACACTCCCCCTGGACTCGCCACAGGGAGGCAGGGTGTTGTACCCCCAGAGAGGTTCAGATTTACCAGCCTTGATACTTTTGGGGATGAAGAGGCTTCCCAAGACATGCAGCCTTTCTTGCGATACCCAGAGCAGGGCCTTTTCATCCACGGTTCAAGAGACAGAACAAACACCCACAGAACGCTGGGCCAAAATCCAACCACATCAGTAATTACATTCCAATTAAAAGTCTGAGAGCATTAAGATGACAAAAAAGTAAGACCCGACCATCTGCTGTGCACAAGGAATGCATTTTAAAATCTCAGGTTCCAAGAAAAGGACGGGGAGAGACGGTGCGGGAACGCTCATCTGCGCAGCTGGAGCGGCTACACTCGCAGCGGGAAGGGCCTGTTCAGTGACAGCTTCGCAGGAGCAAAGGGAAGTGAACTGCAAAGAGCAATTCACGGTGTGTCTTCAATAGCAGAGCTTCCGAAGCCATGAGGCCCAAACAGGCAGTATAGAAGGAACAACAGACAGATCTGCAGTCATAGCTGGAGATTTTCACTCCCCTCAGAAGCTGATAGAATAATTAGACTCTCACTGTACCCCGCCCTCCCCAATTGTAACACTCTGAAAGTTCTATCTGCTCAAAGCTGTGGACCACCTGGATATACGGAAAGTTCCAGAACACTGCAGCCACTACAGAATACACAGGGACGCTCACTGAGACAGACCGTGTAGAGGCCACAGAACAAGTCTCCCAATGCACAGTGAGCAGTCACACAGTGAGTCCATCATGCAACTAAAGCAGACGCCAAAAAGGGATCTAGAAACTGACCCTAAACTGGAAATCAAACCACATGACTCTAAACATCCCACAAATCAAAGAAGAAAGCACAGCGAAAACAGTGATTATTTTGGATGGCATGAAATGAAAAGAAAAAAAAAAAGTTGGTAGAAGCAACTACAGCAATGCTTAGAAGAAACTTAGTGCGGACCAGCTGCCAAGGCTGCGGGCGGGGGTCTGAGTCTGTCTTCCCAAAAGTCAAGGAGCTGGTGCTTCTCTCTCAATCACTAAGGGTTCCGTTGAGCAGGCTTGTAAATGGGCTTGTAAGCCATCTGTAAGTGGGGTACCCCCCAACCACCAGCCAACACAGCCACAGCCTCTCCCCAAGAATCTCCTGGTGCTGCGAATCATGAATGCCTCCCTCCCTCCCTCCCTCCCTCCCCTGAGGTGGCCGTGGCCTCTGCTGCCACCCAGCCCGGCCCAGTGTCTACCTCCCACTCAGCAGGCTCGGAGCCCGGGGCCAAGCAGGTACTTACGCTTCTCCAGCTGGTCCCCAATCACCCTGAGGAAGGCCACGGAGATCATGAGCAGATTCACACTGAAGCAGGCCTCGCAAAGCTTCCCAATGGTGGGGCCACACAGCTCTGCCACCACGCTCTGGTAGGTGGCCTGGCCGCTGACAGAGGCTGCGTAGCCCAGGATGACCAGCCCACTGATCAGGAAGACCAGGGAGACCTGCGGGGCAGGAGCATGGGCCAGGGTATGCCCACAGCCCGCTACCCAGCCAGTCGCCCCTGGGGACTCTGACACCACCCCCCATCAGGCCTGTCACCAGCAGAGGCCTCTCCCATCTGCGTCCAGTCCCAGCCCTGAGCCCAGTGCTATGGTGGAGGCCCATGGTCTGGGGCCCCCGGGCTCCATGTCTGTCTATCTGGGATTCTCACCAATATGGCCCAATTGACAAATGAAGCCTCAGAAACGGTAATCTCCCGAAATCACCTGCGGTTGTGGGTGGAGGCAGGAAAGCAGAGCAGGTAGGATCCAGGCACACCTGGGTTCAGATTCTAGCTCTGCTCAGTGGGGTGAGGTCAACCACACACTTGCTCTGCCAATGGCGAAGCGGGTTGCTCTTCCTTCCCCTCCAGGGTGCTGTGAGGCATTCAGACTGAACAAGGATATGACCAGGCACTTAACTCAGTGCCCCGCACAAAGCAAGTGCTCAGGATACACTGAGCATTCTTATTCTCCATTCTAGCCTTTTCTAATGCTCTCTCACTTCAGCATAGAGGGTGTCCAGGTCACAGCACCGCCACGCCCCAGAAGCACATCACTGCCGCTCTGCAACAGCTCCAGCCAAGTAATCATGCCTCCATGGATCCGGGAGTCCCTTAAATTGGGGTACACTGGACGTGCTGCACATGAGATACTTTAGAGCCTCTCCAGCACCCACCGCTACATGTCCCTAAGCTGAACTGGTCTCCACGCCCACACTCCTCACCCACATTTCTTTGGAGAAAGCATGTAGCAGGAGATGCTCAGCAGAAAAGTCCAGGAGCCCTAGAATGGCTGCTTTCAGACACAGTTCACGCCCCTGGACGAGCGGACTCGCTCTGTGTTATCCAGAAGCCAGCTCTGGAGCTGCTGAGCAGTTTCCAATTAAATCCTGCAAGAGTGCCTTTCAGATTCAAAACACCTCACTTCCTCCAGCCACTGGACCTTTGCCCATGCCAATTCCTCTTCCTGGAAGCCCCTCCTCCTCGCCTTACACCTCCTCAGCAAGGAAAGCCTCTCAGTGACACTCCACCCCATGAGGTGGGCCACACCTTCCTTTATCCTAGACACACCTCTGCTAGAAGTCGAAGAATGGTGGGCCCCCAACAGGTAAGCCCACATTCCAAACCTGTGAAAGTGACTCAGTGAGCCCAGTCTCTGCAGATATAAATAACGAACATATAATTAATAAAAAAGGGTCTTTGCAGGTATAATTAAGGCCCTGGAGATAAGGTCATCCTGGATCACCCAGGTGGGTTCTCAACCCAATGACAAGTATTCTTGCAAGAAATATTAGAGGAGACACAGAAGACTGTGTAAGAGCCTGGGGGAGGCGGCCACCAGCCAAGGACACCTGGAGCTCCAGGAGCTGGAAGAACCAGGAAGGACTGTCCCCTAGAGCCCCTGAGGGAGCTGGCCCTGCCACCCTGGATCTCAGATTTCTAGCATCCAGCACTGAGAAAACGACTGCTGTTATAAACAATAAGGCCAATTTGGGGCCTAACAGCCCCAGGGCGCCGATACTTCCTCCTGTACATACATTACAGAGTCTGGGTTTTGTTTACCTATTAAGCCCAGACAGGAGCCTGGGCACACAGTAGGCACTCAAGAGACATTCATAGATGAAGAGAAGGGAGGTCAGAGGGATTGAGCCGCTGAGCAGCAGGGCAGTACAGAGCCTTTGCCCCTGCCCCAGCCCCCAGCTTGGGTTCCTCCTCTCCGCAGCTTCAGAGAGGGTCCCGGTTCATCCAAATCTCATTTAGCCTCCAATGCTAAGGAGTCAATAGAGACCAACATCCCACCATAGTGCACAGTAGTGGGGATGTTTACATGCTGCTGAACCAGTAGGGCCCTGGGAAAGGGCAGAGACTCAACAGGTAAGGAGGGAGGCAGGTTTCAATCTTTTCTACTGCCCAGACTGAGCCACCACCAAATGCAGCCCCTTTCTCTGGCAGTTCTACATGAAAAAGGAACAGCTAAAGGAGGAAGGGGGACAGTGTTTGCTGATGACCAAACTGATTCTTTCCCTTGCTGGGAGTTTCCATTGGTCCATGTTCTCAAGTCTATGGGGATCCCAGGCAAAGCTCAAGCCAAGCCAGTAGCAACCATGTCTCAAAGGAGCCAGTCAGAAATCGATGACCTCAGGTCCATCCAGACCTGCTGAATCAGCTTCTCATTTCAGCAGGGAGCCTGGGACTTGTGTGCAAAGTGTGAGGAGCGATGGGCAGTCTGCTGCCCTTGACTGGTCACACCTGTACTTGACCATGGGGTCCTCCCGCCCTCAGCCCCACCTACTTTATCACTGAGCCTTTGTGGCTAGAGGGAGCTCCTTCCTCAGGGTTCTGGAAGGTCAGCCTTTCTGCTGCGTGTGTCCAGACAGAGCCATGCTGGCCCTCACATGCACCTGGACACCTCACTTATCTCGCTGGGGCTCAGGTCAGTGTCACCTCAGCAAGGCCTTCGGTGACTACCCTGCATCACGTGGTCCCACAGTGTGACTCCTGGCACTGCCCACCACCTGAAACTATCATGTTGGGCTTCTGTGTCTTTTAGGAGTTCCCATTAAGAACAAGCTTCATGGCGACAGGCACCACACTGCCCTGGCCCTCCAACCATGCTGGGGGATGCCAGGCCACACTAGACACAACACAGGCAGGATTCAGCCATTTCCGGGACACAAAAGGCCCCAAAGATCGTTATAACCCAGACATACCAATTGGCAGCCCTACCAGCCTTTGAGGCAATGCCTGCCGGTGAGCGCACCATGAAACAAGCGCTGTGTTCCCAAGAGCCGGGGGAAAGGAATCTTTGCAAGGAAGGTGAAGCTGTGCTGCCAACCGCCTCTCTCCGCCGCAGCTCAGCTCCTGAGCATTCTGGTGGGGATCTGGGCTGGCCCCGCAGCCACAGAAGCGGCTGAACACCCTGGATACTGCAGAAGACCCAACGCAGTGGGATGCGGAAATGTCACGGGCAGTCTTAGCCCTGACCCCATCTGCTCACAGCACTGAGTCTTAGGCATTATGCTGAGGCCGCAGGCAGCTGCTCAGAGTGAGCCCTACCCAGCTGACAGTGCTAGATCATTCGATGCAGACATCCTGCCACTCACAGGGCTCAGCAAGGCCTCTCCCGGCACACCTAGCTGCGTGCCGGGCCCCCACAGCCACAGAAGTCACCCTCTGCGCACCAGGCGCACCCTCTTCTCCCCTGGCAAGTCAAGGGGGACAAAATCAAATCCTGAGGAAGGTGTTTCTGAGACAGGAGCAAACCCAGCACCCCACCTGCCCCAAGTGATACCCCCCACTCAATGCTTGCCAGGTGCTTACCAGCTCCACCAGGAGGGCAGGGGCCACACCACCCGCTTTGTGGAAGGCCCAGGGGAAGCTGAGTAGGCCGGCCCCCAGCGCAGATTTCAGGAGAATGAAGCTGGCGCCCAGTGAGGACAGGCCGGAGCTGGGGGCCACAGGGACCTGCTTTTCCGAAAGGCCTCTGCTTTGTGGGGTTCCACCCTCCATGAACAGAAACAACAGAGGGCAGGCAGGGGCTGTCTCCACACTTCAGGTTCGCAGGCTTGGTGCAGAGCTGCAACAGTCCCATCAGAGCCAATGCCTCCACCGCCACGAGCCTCCAGCCACCTCTCCCTGTGGTCCGCCACCCCTTTCCCCAGCGACCTACAGCCAATGGCCACGATGCCTAGTGCTCAGCCCCCTTCTAGTCACTGCCCTCTCCCGCATCCTCACCACCCCCACCTCCAACCAGACCTCCGCACTGACCGGTCCACCCCAATCCTTCCCAGACTCCAAACCTCAGCCCGCCCTCAGTCGTCAGGGACTCAGGCGCCCTCCGTGGTGCAGCTTCATTTCTGGGGCCAAATACCTGGGTAGAAGAGTCTAGCTCTGCTGGGGCAAAAAAATCACAAGTGATGAGTTAGGGGAGCCCTCAGGAATGCTACGATCCCATCTCAAGGCCCAGGTGGTCAGGGACAAGCAGCCTGAGGCACATGCCCCGAGCGAGCACTGGCGGTGCCTGACACCCGGCTTGTGAAGGGAGTCTTAAGGCCCCCCCTCCCCTGCCCCACAGCAGCCCCTCCCCGGGGAGGGTGGAGGGAGCTCGGCTGGGAGAGATCAAGGGGACTCAAGCAGTGACCTGACCCAGTTTCTTCACTGCCTCAGATGTTCCCGAGGCCCCCAGTCTGAAGGAGTGTGTGGAAAGAACGTACAGCAAAAGCAGGTCCGCTGTGCACAGCCAGGTGGGCCATGGCGGGGGCAAACTCCCAAGGTCAGGCAGTCTCAGCAGCTGCTGCCCTGCAATGCACGCCGATCCCCTGGAGGTCTTGCTGAAATGCAGCTTTGGGTTCATCCCCCTTGGGTGGAGCAGAGATCCCACCGTAACCACAAGCTCTGGGAGGTGGTCCTGGGCTCACACTTCGATTAGAGATCCCCGTCCGACCTGATAGTCATCAGTTCAGGTGACAGAGTATCAGGATTGAACCCATTCTGGAAAAAGCAGGTTACAAAGGTCAGAACTCAAATTCAATGTGAACCTGTTTATTGCAGGCTGTGTAAGGACAGCAACCCCAGGCTGAGCAGCACCGCTCTAATTAGGCATCCCCAAGCTCAGGCGCCCCCCTCACCCCCCGCCAAGTCCTGTGTCTGACGCAGATAGGCCCTACAGACTTGAGCTTCCAGGGGTTTCTCCTCAACACCTGGCTGCACGACCACTGCGCAGACTCAGTGGCAGTCACCAGTGTCTGGCCAGCGACCCTGCCAACCTTTCAACACAGCAAGGGGGGAGGGGAACTGTGGCAGATGCGCTGGAGGTGCCACGGAATCCTCACACGGAACACAAAGGGGTCACTGCCCAGGCAGAGATTGGGCTCAGGCCAGTGGAGCAGGTGGCTCAAAACACCCTTCCTGGCAACTTGGGCACTAGACACCTGCAGAGCCTGTGATGGTGAGCTGCCTCCCACGCCCCGACTCTCACAGTGCCAGGCCGGTGCTAAGCGAATGAACAAGCGGACGAGCGAATGAACAGTCCAGGAAAGTCTCATGGCTCTGGCAGTGGAGGGGACCCCCTCCTTATGACACCCCTCTCTCAGTTCCCCCCACCCCACCCAAAGCCACCCTGAGGGAGTGAGAACAGAGATATAGAGCCCTCCCTCCCTCACAGCAGCTGTGGCTTTGTAGTCCTTAATCTGGCCTCTGGAACCCAGGGCACCTCCTGCACTCCCCCTTGGGTCCCTCATTAGCTGCCCATTAACACGCATGACTTAGAAATTGGCCACTGGGCTGTGAAATTCCACTCGATGGGAAAGCCTCTTAAATCAAGGGCCTTTGATGTCCACTCTCTGCTGACCTTTCCCGCTGGAGGCCCCCTGCAGGGAGGGCCCCAGCCCTCGGGCACTGGGTGCAGAGGGGCACAATGCAGGGGTACACAGGGGCCCAGATGCCAGAAGCAGGGCACTCACTTGACCCCACTCACTCCAGGGCCTTCTCCCCTCTCGCCTACCAGGTGAGCTCCCAGCACCAAGGTTATTCCCAAGGATCCCAGCTTCCTCTCCTCAGGGAGCTGTGGTCACCCCCCAGGTTAGGAACTTCCAGGGAGAAGCCAACGGGCTCATTTTCCTGGACCTAGCGATGGCACCGCTGTCTGGGAGACAGATGAAGGCAGGTCTCAGGAGCCAGAGAGCCTGGATCTGAGGGGTAATTTTGCGGCTCGCTGGCCCTGGGCCTGGTCCCTGCTGGGCTCCCTTGTAAAATCGGGAGACACAGGGCCATGAGGTGTTTTCAGGGAGAAGGCACCCACAGCACAGAGTGCAGTGCACATGAGCCGCTGCCGCTGCTGAAGCAGAGGCAAGCCTCGTTGGGTCACGTTTCTGTGTCTCTACCTCAGTCAGATTCTAGGCTTCTACCACAGCGTTCTGAACCTTGGCTACCCCAAGAATACCCCAGGACCTCAAACTCCCGATGCCAGACTTCAGGTTACACTGCTTTAGGGTGGAAGGATGGCAAGTTTTCTCTAAAGTTCCAGTGCTGCTGACAAGCTACGTGTCTGGGCAGTGGGGTCACCGCCTCAGCCGTGTGTTCCCGAACCCCCCTTTCTTCTCTGCAGCCCTCAGAGGACAGGAGCTCATGGACTTGCAAGGTAGCCAGGGAATAATCTCCTGCAGGCAACAAATGACAGCTGAGGGGCAGAGACCCAGCGTGTCAGCTGAAAGATGGCCCTAAAAATTTCGTCACCCTGGTTCCAGACCTGGGGATGCTATGACCTGACGGGGAAAAAAAAGGACATCTACCAGTGAGACTGAGGATCTTGAGACGGGAGTGTCCTGACCGTAGGAGGAACCAATGTCATCGTAGTGTCCTTATCACAAGGAGGGTGCGAGATCACGGAGGAGGAAGTGATGTGGAAGGGCGAAAGAAGGGGCCACAAGTCAAGGAGTGGGGGCGGCTCTAGAAGCCAGAAAAGGCAAGGGAGGGATTCTCTCCCAAAGTCTCCAGAAGGAACTGGCCCTGCTGACACCTGACTTTACCCTGGGAGAGTGACTGAAGCCTCCAGAACTGTCCGAGAATCTACGGGCAATAAGAAACAGAATGGGCTTGGCCCCCTGAGTTCTAAAGGTGAACCCAGCAGAGGGATCTTGTACAGACCAAAGGCTAGGCCTGCAGGAGAGATGTGCCCAAGAGCAGGGGCCAGACCAAGTCCCGTGCCCTCTCCCTCTAGTCAAGGGCCAGTGCCCAGAGTTCTGTTGGAGCCCCAGTCTGGGTGAAGGAAGGGGGCATGTACTCTGGCAGAGAGAGGAAGTGCCGAACTTCTTCCTACCTGGGGCATCCTGAAGATAAAGCTCCAGGGAGGGCTCAGCAGTGGACCAGAGGGGACATCACAGGGCAGAGGGCCAGCAGGGCACAGGACCACCCACACCTCTGCAGGTGTGGTCATCGGCTGGGTCAGCTGGGTCCTGACCTCTGTGTCCAGGTTGACTTTGGCATCTGGAGGGTCAGAGGCACAGGCTCCAGCCCTGCCAGTTGTCAAGAATTGCCCAGGGAGATGTTTCTTCATGGTGCGATTCATGTTAGTGTCACCATTTTACAACACGCAGCTCGGCAGCATTCAGCAGTCTCTGTGCCTTGCAGCCTGAACCACTATCTACCCCAG
Source organism: Scalopus aquaticus (assembly GCA_004024925.1). NCBI lineage: Eukaryota > Metazoa > Chordata > Mammalia > Eulipotyphla > Talpidae > Scalopus > Scalopus aquaticus. The sequence goes on from PVIJ01002325.1 coordinate 53,868, forward strand.
AAAATTCTCATTGCTTCTGCAGTGGCCACGTGCCCATGAGCAGTCTCTCCCCGTCTCCCCCTCCCTCTCCTGCAGCCACCAGGAATCCGGATTATAGATAGGGCCTCTCCCTCCTTCCCACTCAGTCCTCCTCACCTGCTATGTGAAGGCTGATGTTCGGCCACTTGGCAGAAAGAAAACAGACTAGTCATGTGGGGGTTCAAAATGAACCGTCTGTCTTGGGTTAGCCCACAGCTTCTTAGACATGGCACCTAACAAATAAAATGGATTTCGTCAAATTCAAACATTCACAAGTCAAAGGATACTGTAAAGAAAATGAAAAGACAACTTAATAAAATGAAAAAAAGTACTGGCCTACCAGTACTTTTTTTTTTTACAAATTGTAGTACCTGTATCTGCAATTTGTAAAGAATTCTCTTAATAATCAAAAGATCACCTAATTACAAAACAGGCAGAGTCTGGACATTTTGCCACATGAAGATGTATAAATAGTCATTAAGCACATGAAAAGATGCCTTTCGGGAAAAGCAACAACGCCACGAGACACCACCTCACACTCGCTAGGCTGGCTAGAATCAAGAAAATGGACAATAACAAGAGTTGACAAGGATGTGAAGAAACTGGCACCCTCCCACGCTACTGACTGGGAATGCTCAGGGCTGCACCACTTTGGAAAAGTTTGGTAGTTCCTCAAATGGTTGAACCCACAGCTACAAGATTTTACTCCTAGGTATAGACCCCACAGAACAGAAAACCTCCTCCTACACAAATATTTGTACATGAGCACCCACCACAACTCTACTCACAAACAGCCAAAAAGTGCAAGTGGCTGAAACCCATGAACTGAGGAACAGATGAACAAAATGGGGTCCAGCCAAACAATGGACCATCACTCAGGCAGATGGAATGAAGCACTGGGCACACACTACAAAACGGCGAGTCTTGAACACACGCCCAGGGAGAGAGGCCAGTTGCAAAAGGCAGGCACTGCGTGATTCCAGGTATACGGAACGTCCGGGGTAGGCGTGTCCAGAGCGATGGCTCACAAGTGCTTGCCAGGGCTGTGGGGAAGGGACAGAGGCAGGTTAGCTACCAGGCATGGAGGAGTGGGGGTGAAGAGAAGTTCCAGAATGACAGGGGTGAATGTTGCACAAAATTGTGACTGCGCTAAAAACCACTGAACCACATACTCTTAAAATGCACAATTTTATGGTATATGAATTATGTCTCAAAAAATATTACTATTCAACAGGCTGATTTAGAACTCAATCCAGACTGTCAAAGAGAAATGAGGCAGGTAGAAAAAAAGCCCGTTACAACATTCTTGTTAACTTCATACAGGTAATGCATATTTATTGAAAATTTTCTTCACCAACAATGGTGAAATCAAGACCCCAAATTACAAAACATGATGGCAGTTGATACAAAAATAAAGCAAAGGTCTATGTTTCACAGATTTGTGCACATTTCCTTCAAATCTCAGTCTGTCCTTCCATCAAAAAGGAGGTCACAAAATCTGTTATTCCTCATGATGTAATAGTAAAAAACCGCATTCCATTGACAAAAAAAAAATAGCTTTGCTTCCAAAGAGCACAAGTCTTTAAAGTGACTTTTCCCAACAATAAATATAGAAAATAGCCTTTAACGAGCTTATTTTAGCTTGGTCAGAGTTGTCTCGCTGGTTTGAACGGACACCCTCCCCCTCAGGGTACACGGCCCGACGGTGTGGGATGCTTTCCAGTCTTCGGGCACGCAGCGCGGGATGGAGTCTGACCCCAGGCCCCTCCACTGCGTCCCTATGTGGGCCCCGGCCAGGGGACACTCAAGATGGACCTTGGCCCTCCCCATATCAGAGGAGGAAGACCCATTCAGACAAAACCGCATCTGAAGACTCCATCCCTGATGGAGGCGGTCCCCTGAAACTTCACAGCTCCGTCTGCTGAGGCCACTGCCAAGGTTCTTTGGCTCTCACGGTCAGCTGGTGTGACAGTCACACTGAAGGGGTTTTTGGGGGGTGAACCTGCTGCATAAGCTGTGGTCGCTTCACTCTGGGCTTCCTCCGCTTCGGTCTGCTTTTGGCCTTGTTGATTTGTACCACAAAGAAGGCCAGGACCACCATGGCTCCCAGAAAGGCAAAGACAGGAATGGTCTGACCCACCTCCTGGTTGTAGCGACCAGGCATGATCCCTGCAAGAGGACAGCGGGTGACGGTCAGTACAACCAGAGTAACACAACACAGCGTCCTCTGAGATGTGGACTCATCGAAAGTGAAACTCTGGCTACCTCATCAGCTGGGCTTATGGGGCAAAGGCACTTTTTATAACCTAGCTGAGTGACTCAGGCCGCAGGCTATTAGCAGAGAAGGACCAAGCACTGAGCTAGCCCTCAGATTAGGGCTTTCTTATGGGGTGTATGGGGGGGTTCTCTCTGCTCCACTCCCTGTGCTCACCTCAGAAACAAGCATGGTGTTTATTCTGTCACAAATAATCCACACCAGGGGCACATGCTGCTTTCTGTTCCCATAAAGACACAAAGAGGGTCAAGAGGAGGGTGCCAGGGGTAGTAGTACCAGAGTGGAGGTAAGAGGGAGGCTGGGCAGGGAGATAAGGACTGCTGCTATGCACCGATCCTTCTGGAAAGCCCCCACAGCTAGGCCCCACTGCCCCTTCCTCAGTAGGAAACTGTAAGTAGGTGCTGGAGGACCCTTAGTTTCTACTGCAGTGTGACTATGTAGCTGAGTGACACTGGGTTCTAGAATGTACTGTCATCATTGCACCCTTGACCTGAAGACAAGGTACTCAGGAGCTTGGTGTCATCACACAGTCCCCTGAGTTGGACTACATGGGCCCCTTTCTGATTCTCAGAGCCAGGAAACCACCAGCCTGGGAGCTGGAAACTCTTGGAAAACCACAGGGATTTCCAGAGAAAGCATTGCCCACCCTCTGCAGGAGGGACTTGTCCCAGGTAAGGGCAAACCTGTTCCAGATAGTCTAGTGGATCCAAGCCATTACCTGTGAAGGAGACATTTAATGTCATTTGGGTTGCGGGGACAGAATGATATCACCTAAGGGGCACATGCCTGAATTTAACCAAAAACCCCAGCCCAGTGAAGGCCTATCATGGGCAACACAGGGCGAAGCATGGGTGGAGACCTCTGAGCTAAGGGCTGAGGGGCCGTGGGGTCCAGCCACCAGTTGGAACCAGACCCAGCAGATGACAGGTATCCCCTGGGGTACATAACACATTTCTCTCCAGAACTTTCATAAAAATGTACAAGTCACTCTGCTGGAAAAGTTTTAGGTTTAATACCAGGTTGTTGATTCATAACATGAAGAAAACCCAAACCACCAAAGTCCCAGAAAGACCAGGACGGGAACAGTCAGGCCCCTCCTGGGAGACGCAAAAAAACTCCTTCAACATGTAACCCACAATTGGGCACAATAGGAAAGCCCCCACAAACTGACCTCCAGGAATGTCCCAGGCACCACTCTCTCCGGGAGACAAGGGTCTCACTTGAGGGCGATTCGATCGAAAGTTGGGTAATACCACTTTATCCAGGTCGATGGACAGTAACTTCTGATGTTTCCAAAGATTACTTCAGGAAAATGGATAAAGACAAAATAAAGGTAAGCAACTGTATTAGCCCAGAAAGTTTAGCTAACACCTAAACAACAGGGAGTTACTGACAGAGAAAAGTGAACTGCTGCTCCCACTGAAACCTGCCTAAGTGCACCTGCATGACAGCAGCCAGACCCCGAGACAGAAAAGTCCAAGTCAAGTCCATGCGTGTGAGATCTCAACAGCACGGGTAGGGTGAGTCCCAAGGCGCTTGAGCCTGCCATACAAGCCCGTCTCCACTTGTCACCAAGAAGCAGGAAAGAAAACCTCATGCTGAGCACACAGGCACAGGAGGGGGAGTTGGTGGGTGACATGGGGGCGCACATGGGGTCTGGAGCACAGAGCCCACATTCTGAGGCCTGCAAACCAACAGAGCAGAGTAGGTCACACGGTGCAGGAGCCACCTACGTCCTCAGGATGCCACCGGCAGGAGGGAGACAAAGCACACAAGAATCGAGAGGTAGATCATAGGGCTAAGCATCTGCCTTGCCTGCTGGCCAGAGTAAGAAAGGAAACCACATGCTTTGTGAATGTTCTGCTCATCACGGCACAAGCACTCAGCATTCCCAGACCCGGACAACGAGTTCAGGCCCACACACCTCACACCCGAAGAACAGAAGCAGCTGAGAGCCACAAACAGTAGCAGACAGACCGGGAGGATGCCTGATCAAGCCACAAGCTTAGCAAATCTGAGCACCGTCCTGCTACTGTCCAGGAAAGGAATAAAATGTGTGTGCCAGTGTGAGAGCCCTGTTTATTTGCTCTTTATTCGTTTGGAAATTGTTGGTCTATCTCTTACTTCGGTCAAGTGAAAGCAAAGAAGTCTAGGTCTATCAGCAATCTAGGAGAAGGTCAACAGGAAGCCGGGCAACTTGCTACTAAGGCTGTGAAGAAGCTTTCAGTGCAGGGAAGAAACGACAGCTGTGACTTCCAGCTGGGTGACTGCTTAGAAATGTCAGCAAGGAGAGTCTGTTCTCGTCTACATGCTGAAACTTTACACAGCAGGCTTAATGAGCTTGAAATTTGCTGTTAGGTTATGGAATCAATAGCGCTGAAGCCTGCGGGCCCCGCAGCTGAATGAACACGCTACTGACCCTCAGGGGGCTCCACCCGTCCTGGAGTTCAATGACGGTGGTGGCGTGTCCTGGTCACACACGGCAGTAACGCTGCGCCAGCGTTACCGTGGGAGAAGATCCCAACATTCAGGACGCTATACGGCTGCTCTGAGCATGGACACCTGCTGCCCAACAAGGAACCCTGGACAGTGAGTCTCCACGGAGAGTCATGGCACTACGGCAGGCCCTTCTGGCACTGCTGGAAGCAAACAGTGTGTACTCAGACCTCTTTGAGAGATTCCGAATAATATGTCAGAATCTTTGAAGACCGAGAATAATTTCAACAAGATGTGAAATGTGAAGTAAAGCTGGTTGGTATATTAAGGCGGATTTGCTGAGTGTGTTGGTGAGAATCACATTCCTGGAGCTGTACAATCAGTATTCTTGATAGGCAGATCGCTCTTTGAGGGATTCTTTTATGTAGCCATGCAGATAACAAGGATCTTGTTAGCTGTCTTTAAGAGTCCTGCCACGCACCATGGAGAGTAACTGAGTTGTTGGAACTTTAGCCAACTCTTGACTGTCCCAGTATGAACTGCTGACCACAGCTGCAATGGAAGTCTGGTCCGAATGCTAGGATAATGGAGGACTATAAATAAGTTGAGATATAAAAATGGAGGCTTATCAGAAATTTCTAAATGATGGGATGTTAATAGGAACAGAAAAGTACCCACTAATTAAAGTTTCAGGAAGAAAATTGCTGATGATAAAATTCTACAGCACTACTGTTTTCCAGTGAACATATCTGAAATGGTCAGTGTGCTGAGCACTTTCTAGTTGTAACAACAGTCACACAGAAGGAAGGTGGGAGGCCCTCCCACAGGCACCAGCCCTTCAGGGTCACAGCATGGTCAATGGTCCTGTCCACTGTCATATCCACACGTGTACAGGCTGAGACCCAAACAGAGTGGGCAGCCTGTTATCAAGAGGAAAAGTGGCCAGGAGACGCCCTTAAGGGGCGCCTGTGCTTCAATGGTGCCGGGCATGCCTGCCTGTGAACAGCATGGATTCCACAGCGTCCCTCAAAAGAAGGCGGCATGAGAAGGCTACTCCCACTGCTCCCCTAGTTCCCAGATCAGGAAAAGCCCCCATTCTCGAGGAAGCCTATCCCACCGAGGTAAGGAATGCTGAAGAGAGAAGCAGAGTGGCTATCTGGAGACCAGGCAGAAAACAGCTGGCTGAGCTGGCTGCTCTGCCTGAGAGAAACAGCAGTTGGCAGCACGAGGCCTGTTCTGCAAGGAAATGGTGCACACCGAGGTCAAGTTAATAACTGATGGGGACAAGACCAAACAGCACAGTCAGCACACTGACAAGCTGACAGGCAGTGATGGTATAAGGACACTTTCGCAGGGATAACACCCAGGCGGGGGAAGGGCACAGACACACACAGGGCCAGTGTATGCCACAGAGCCCAGGTCCACTGCAGCAGCCCTAGCCCTGAGCCACGACCTGTCTGGATTCCAGCATGACCACCACAAACGGAAGCCCTGCACGCCCAGAGTCTTCACCAAAGGAGTCAGAGCTTCCAGGGCAGTGGTCCTGGTCGGATCACAGCTTTTAAGGCACAAATCATTTTAGCTCTTCTGCCCACTTTTTGACTGGATTGTTGACTTTGTTGAGTCGTGTGAGCTCTTTGTAGATTTTTGTGGTCAGTCCCTTATCGGTTGTATTGTGTGCAAAAATTTTCTCCCAATAAGTCCGGTGTCTATTTGTTTTGTTCAAAGTCTCTTTTGCTGTACAGAAGCTTTTTAGTTTGATGTATCCCAGCTGTTTATCTTTTCCTTCACTATCCTTGCTTTGGGGGATATCTCTTTAAAGACTTTACTGAGATGTATTCAAAGAAGAAAAGCAAGTGGCCAACAGGTACATGAAAAAATGTTCAACATCACTTATAATCAGGGAAATGCAGATCAAAACCACAATGAGATACCAGCTCACACCAGTGAGAATGGCACATTAAAAAAAACAGGCAACAACAAATTTGGAAAAAAAGGAACTCTCCTACACTGCTGGTGGGACTGCAAACTGGTCCAACCTCTATGGAAAGCTGTATGGTGGTTCCTCAAGCTGTTAAAAATGGAGCTTCCATATGACCCAGTAATACCACTTCTGGGAATCTACCCAAAGGACACGAAAACATTAATCCAAAAGGATACCTACACCCCCTATGTTTACTGCAGCACTGTTTACAATAGCAAAGACACCCAGATGCCCAAAATGATCCAGATGACTAGATCAAGAAGATATGGTACAGGGGCCTCCCTGGTGGCGCAGCGGTTGAGTGCTGCGCCGTGGAGCTGTTGGCAGCAGCGATGCGAGTTCGATGCCCAGCCAGGGAGAATCCCACATGGCGCGGCAGACCTCTCCAGCCCCACCCGCTGCTCCCCTCAGCAGTGTATTTCTGATCTGCCTGTTCTGCTCCCCACTCTGTCTCTGGTGAACCCTCTCGCCGCCCCACACCTCTGGCCTGTACCCCAGCTTGTATGTATAAATAAATAAACCTTAAAAAAAAAAAGCTGTAAAATTCCTATCCTTTAAAAAAAAAAAAAGAAGATATGGTATATATACATAATGGAATACCATTCAGCATTCAAAAAAGATAGAACACATGCAATTCGCAGCAACATGGATGGAACTAGAAAGGATCATGCTCAGTGAAATGTCAGAAAGAGAGAAAACTATCAAATGGTTTCACTTATGGCAGGAATATAGGGGAATAAGAGAGACACATTAAGTGAGTGGGGGGAGGGCAAGGGCTCAAAATGGGAGAAAAGAGCACAAGGGACTATGGTGATGGTTCACGGGCAAATCGGTGGTAGGTAACCTACAAGGAATACACAATAATGTAAAAGATATTAATAATAAAAAAAAATTAAATCATGAAATCAACCAAACCTAACAAAGTGGTAATTACCCAAAGACAATGTGTACAGGACCCCACCAGAGAGTATAATTCTCCAGGTCAACATGGGGGCTCACTCATTGAAATAACCACCACAAAATGACAAATTAGAAGACTTGATAATTTGGTAATGATGTCTGTAAAATTCCCCTCTCTCTTATTAAAAATAATGCATTATGAATCCTGTCGAAGGAGTTGAGAAGCACAGGGAGACACTGACCTGGGAGCCGTCTCATTCAAAGGCTGTGGCTTGGCCCATGACAAATGTGGACAGGCTGGCAGAGCCCTTGGCTCTGGGCCTCCCAAACGGGCCTCCAGGACCTTGGAGTAGCGGTGCAGGTGGTTCCCTGGGCGGCAACATCAGCAGCAGGAAACCATCACATGGCAAAGTAAGGGGAAACGAAGCTTCATTAGTCAGTGTGCTCTCGGGCCGATGGGCCACTGTGCACTGTTAGCCTGTGTGCCAAGAGTGCAGGAGCCGGGCCCACTGTGTCTCCACGTGACGCGCTCATGCTGTCAGTCACGCCTCCACAGCGGGCACACTGCGCAGACTGCAGCTGCACACCCCTTACTGACCACCACTACATGCACAAGGCTTTACCTGAGGAGATACCACATGGAAAAATCTTCCTTTCCTGAATTATTTAGTTCTCAAGCTAAAAACTGCATCTTTAAAACTCAATTCAGATTTTTTTTCTTAAATCTGTGCCATCCAAATCTCTAGCACCAGCTTCGTGGGGACAGTGAGCAACTGACACAGGGTGAGTATAATGCTTTGGTGTACTGAGCTAAAAGTGCATTATTTAAATGAATAAGTCACTTAAGTGAATTTCACAGGTTTCTTTTACCTTCTTTAATGTGGCTACTGGACAATTTAGAATTACAACTGTTGCTCAGAACTTTCTGGCTTTCAGAGTGCAGATCAGCTCTGCCACACACAGCAGGCTGGCTGCAGGTCACCATGGCACACCAGCATCTCCCTGGTGGGGCTACTCTTCAGGCCCCACCAACTTGAACAGTTACTTAACTTCTCTCATCTGTGAATGGGGATGAATAACCATTGCCACAGGATTCTGCGGACTTAGCGCCTGGTACCCAGTGAGCGTGGGCTATTCTTGAAGACCAAGAGCCAGAGTCTTTGTTGGTCAGAGTGGCTCAGTAGGCGTCAAGTCGGGGTGCTAGGCAGTGAGTGTGGAACAGAACCTGGCACATGAGGCCCCCAGCACTTGTCCCTTCGCTCAGAGAGGACGGCCCCACCTGCAGTCGTGAGGGAAACCATGGAGGCGGTGCTGCCTGGCTCCATCTCTGATGGCTCATGGCTTTCTAAGCAGTAGCTCAGGCTTGATTCCCGCACCCCCAGGAGCACCCCAGGCCTACTCACCTTCCATCCTCTCTGGAGTCACAGAGCCCACGCCACTGGGAGGACGCTGCCGATTCCCAGAGTGACTGAGGCTGGGAGGGGTCACCCCATATGATGTGTACTGAAGCAGAGCATCCAGAAGCCAAAAGCAGTCTGTGGATTCAACAAGCATGATATTAGGAATTCCACTTTTTTTTTTTTTTAAGGGAATCTCTCCAGGGAAATGAAAGTAGAGCTCAAAATGTGGGGAACAGGAGGCGACATGGTAGCTCAAAGTAAACCCCCACAACTGAGAGACATGCAGTCTCCACAGTCAGCACCAGACCACAAGCGCCAACAAGACAGACGTGAGCTGGCCATGCCAGGAACGAGCAGGTCGGGACCACTAAATGCTGAGCTGGACAAGCACCGGACCTCTAGCGAGGACAGAAGAGTTCATCCAGGGATAGGGAGGCCAAGCGACACCATGGAGACAAGAACCCAGAGTAAAGGTGCAGTAGGCAATGCAGGGGGGTAGAGACCCAACACCAGAGGCGGTCGGTCAAGGGCAGAGATACACACCGTGAAGGCAGAGAGGGTCACACATGCCCTCCAAAGGGAGGGGGGTCAAGGTCAACACAAAGTACAGGCTAAGTAGAGATGCCCTTTGAGTCAGTACCCCCAGCCCCAGCACCCCAGGCTCTCCACCAGATGATCTGAAATCTGAAAAGAAAACCTCTGTAGAAATAAAAACACTCATCCTTTGTACTTTCCAACCTTAAAAGCACAAAAGCACACGGCGGTCAGTTATTCTGGAGGGTCAGCACCAGGCATCCAGGGGCTGCGATCGACAGCCCCCATCACAGGCACAGGTGGGAGCTTCCCCTGGGAGGTGAGCTGTGCGCCTCCTGTTCTACTTCCATGCACTTGTCCCAGGGCGGCCCCTCCACGTCCCAGTAACACCAGCCCGGACTATGCACAATTCACAGAGGGAAAACACCAGTAAGGACTCTTCTCTCGTTAAAGAGCACTTGCGGTCAGGTGCTCCCAGCCCAGGAAAGATCCTGAATGTCGCCATAAGAAATGCAAGGACCAGCGCAGTCCTCTCGGGCATTTAAATTTTTAATAAAGACTCTCAACAGAAGATTTCAAGTCTTAAAAAGAAAATCTCTATGGAAACAAAACATTCACCTTCTTTCAACTGTGACTTTAACCTTCTCTTCTAATTTTTAAGAAGACCAATCACATTCTAAGCATTTATGTAAGATGCTAGGAACTGTGTCAGCTTCAGCTTCCCTCAGAGGGGGGCACACAGCGCCCCCCAGGCATGCCTGCTGGTGCCTCTCTCCAGCTAACTGCCCCTCCCTGTAGTCTGTGAGAAGACTGGGCTCTAGCCCTGGTCTTGTCATCATGAGCATAAAGATGGAAACTCTTAGATCCCACTTCCCCCTTTATGAAATGAGAAAAATAAATGGTCTAAGTTCAAAACCCCCTATTTTGGAGGAGGGGTTGAGAGACTGAGAAAGAGGAGGGTCCTGAGACTACTCCCCCACCCCTCTTCATACTAGTGATGTACCAAAAGCCCCTCACTGATTCGGGCCCGCATCAGCCCAAGTCTGAAAGGCCAGCCAAGAGCCAGGGAAAAGGGGTGGCCACAGCCAGCCAGCGACTTACAGTCTCGGGGGATGCCCAGGGTGAGCCCAAGGTAAAGGGGCTGCACGTCTCTCCACTGAAGCACATGGCTTGGGACCCCCGAGTCTTAGGACAACAGCTATGCCAGGGAGGGGAGTGTTACCGGGAACCGGTCCTGCTTTGCTCATCCGCATCCAGACTTAGGTACCGGTTCAGAATTGCAGGCAACTAAAGCACTGGACACCCTCAGGCCCCAAGAGCAGGAATCTGGCATCCGCAGCACTGCCTCACTGCCTTTTGGGGGACAAGCATCGAAGCCCGTGTGTCCGGGATGTGAGGCCGCGCCTTACCTTTCTGCCGGTGGCTGTCATCCAGGCAGTTGGAGTCTCCATACAGCACAATCCGGCCTCCGCCCTCAGCAGGGATCTGATAAAGCCCCAAAATGGGGACATTTTCAACCACTGCTGTTTCCTGCTTTAGAACTTCCAGCCCTGAAGCAACACAACAAAACGACAATGAGGATTCTCGATGAGGACGGACGGTTTTCCAGTTGTTACTCGCCGTGACACTCAGTCCACGGGGCCAGCACACATCGCACAAAATGTCATCCTTCCAAGCATGCAAACTTTTGGAACATGAAAATAATGTCTTAAATGCAACTTGTCTAGGCTGTGCCAAACGCACTTACATGTGTGTGTTTATTTCCATCTCCATTGTTACTTTCACTTGAAATGGTGCCACACAGTATCTATAATCCTAAAAGGAGATCACGTCTCCCTTTTTATCCTAAAAACACAAATTTTTGTTCCTTCTGATTATGCTGAAAGGCTGTCTTTCAACCACATATACCGGGGTCGCTAGTTAGGTGGCTCCTGCTATACACGCCTCTATGAAGACAGTACACAGACACACAGGCTTCACTTTGTATTGTCAAGACCTACGACAAATATAATAAACTTTAAAACATATGCCCACACCATAAATACATCGTTCAAATTTAGATTTAAGGTAGTTGTTACATTCATCTCACAGGTACAAATGTTTTGACGTCAGACCCTTGCTATCTTTGCCCAAACAGATGACACAACTCACAGTGTTTAATGAGTCAAGAAATCAAACACACATCAGTGCCTGCAGCAGTAATTACACGTCAAACATCTTAAGAGTCCAGTCCTAAAGCAAGTACTGTCTCTAGCTCAATGGATGACTCAAGCCTTTCTCAGGAACCATCTAAAACGTCTGCTGTAACATCTAAATCTGAGAGTTTAACATCTAAGAAATCGGTGGCTCCAAAAACAGAGCATTTCCTGCTCTGTGTGTCATCCCACTAGGAGCTGAGAGGCGGAAGAAAGCCACAGCAAGGGTGAAATGCAGGCTCACGCATCGCTGCCTTTGGCCCCTGGTTTCAAGAGTATTATTTCTAAATTGTTTTTGATCAGCATGACCCATGTTTGCAAAGTCCAATTCTGTACCAAAAGATTACTCAATGTAAGGACTGTTGGAAATAAAAAGACAGTTAAAAATTTTCAAGGCAATACATTTTGGCATTTTAACCAGCAAAACACCAGGCTGAAGTGCATACCCTTACATCTACCTTGGTTCTCCTCTCCCTGCAAAGCAGCAAGGAACTACCAGACAGGAAGACATCAGAGAGAAATTGGCTCTCACCCTGTCCACCCGGAACCACCCATCCTGACAGACTAGAAACAGAGAGGTGACGGCGAAGACATTTTGGTGCTTAAAATATAAACACTGGACTGTGCAAAACTGGGTCATGCTGATCAAAAACAACTGTTAGAAACATACTCTGTGAAACCTGCAGCCGAAGGCAGCGGTGCGTGAGCCTGCATTTCACCTTACTGTGACTTTCTTCCCACCATCTCAGCTCCTGGTGGAATCACACACAGAGCAGAAGCTCTGGAAGGATACGGACCTGTCCACCGACCTGCCGTCATGAAAAAGCCCCTTCCAAGTTGACACAAGAATACATTTTGTGGGCCTCCCTGGTGGCGCAACGGGTTAAGTCTCAGCACTACGAAGCTATCCAGAGCCACTGTAGCACGAGTTCAATCCCCAACCAGGGAGCTCCCCACATGGCGCAGCAGACCTCTCCTGCCTCACCTGCTGCTCCCCTCAGTGGGTCTGCCTGTTTTGCTCCCCTCTCTGTCTCAATCCTCTCACCATCCCACACCTCTGGCCTACACCCCAGTTCTTGTATGCATAAATAAATAAACCTTAAAAAAACAAAAAGAATACATTTTGTGCTGCAGGTGCAAACAGACCAGTGAGAAATCCTGCCTTCTTGTCCTCTTCAACTATTGAAACTGTCCCAACTTTTAAGTACAGAAAACAGCAAACTTAACGATGGAGGAAACCCTCCACTCTGAAATACCTAAGAGCAGTTTGCATGAGGAAACAGATCCACCCATTAATTTCTATGAGCCTGTCATGCTGGCCAGGGGACACAGTGTGAGACATGCTGGCCAAATCTCAGCTCCGGAGCGCCCAGCCCATGTCCTACATCAAGCAGATGGAGCACTTCCCACCTCAGGAAGGGTGGAGGCAGGGGCAGAAGTGGGAGGATGTGGGGGGCAGGGGTGCAGGGCTTGGCTCCTCCTGCTCCCAGCTGTTGCTCAGACCCTCAGCACATCAGGGACACTAAATCCAGGGGCACTGTCCTCATTTGCCTTCATGGGTGGTGTTTCTCTGTAGTTAAAGCAGCAAAACTGAAAGGGAAGACCTTTCTTTCCTTTCAAATCTTCAAAGAATTTCAGATGATGACTCCATAATTAGCATCTTTACCTTTACACAGTTAAGAACTTCAAAACACGGTCAACATTTTAGTACCCTAGCAACTGCAAAAGGATAGTTAACTCATAAACATTAACAAAAATGTGAGACAACTTTGAAGGTAGTTAAAAAAGAAATGTACAAATATTCATAAAGCCCCTCCCATTTAGGAAAGTCAATTTAATTTGCAGTGGTCAGTCACATATATTTATCAGCAAAAAACTAACTTGTCTATCTTTGCATTGCCCAGAGCCACTGCTCAGAAGTCTTGCCTAAAGAAGGTACAGCATACAAATAATATTGTAAAAAATTAAAAAAAAAAAACTGTTACTGTGTACAGCATTTCATTTCAAGGTTCACAGAAGTGTTCTGGAAGTTAAAAATGGTGATGATTATACAACTTTACACTTTAAAGGCTACGACACATGAATTATATGCAGCGACAGTTACTTGAAAAAAAAAAAAAAGGAAGCCCAAAAGCACGGGAGTAGCATTCCTTACCTTGGTCTTTGAAGGTCTGTGTTATCACTATGCCATCTTCTGGAAATTTAGCGATGCTGCACCCTGACGCGTAATACACTAGAAAATAGTTGATCCAAGTTATGAGAACATAGAAACAAGGAAAACTTGCATCAGTAGCTGCCCATTTACCTGAAATGCTTTGTCAAACATCGTGAATTTTCTAAAATTGTTTTTACTCTTAAAAGCTGTTGTTAGAGACTGGTCACACAAGCTATAAGTAATTACCTCAAAATGCAAGTTAAGTATCATTATTGATATAAAGCTCCTGAAGAAACTTCAGAAGTCAGAGCTGCCAGAGACCTGGGACAATCTAAGTCAGGATGGGCAGACTGAGTAATAATAATGCCCAAGATGCAGTTCTCAGAAGCTAGTTACCAAGAAGTCATCTGCAGGGAGACTTTTTAAATGGGTTATGCAAAGTTATTTCATTTTTTTTAATATATATTTTTATTGTTATTTATGTCTTTTACATTTTGTATTCCCCTTGGGTAGTCCACCACCAATTCACCCGTGATCCATCTCCATGGTCCCTTGTGTTCTTTCCTATTCCATTTTGTGCGCTTTTCCTTCCCTCCCTCCGCCTCTCCCCGCCCGCCCCCCCCCGCACCCGCCCCGGGCTGATTGTCTCTCTCCTATTTGGTTTCCTTATAGTCCTGTTATAAGTGAAATCATTCGATATTTTTCTCTTTCTTTCTGGCTTATTTCACTGAGTATGATCCCCTCTAATTCAAGTTATTTCATAAACAAAGTTTATAAATAATCAGGAATCTATGAGATTCTTCTTACTTGGGAACATACAGGATAAGCCCTACAGATGGCGCTGGAATGAGGATTGCTTGCATATAATATTTTCATTTTAAGAATCTAGGTCTAAAGAGAGAGGTTAACCCCAAGTTTCACAGACATCCTTTTGAAGGCACTGAACGGCTGTTTCCCAGACCTGAGCTTATTTAGGAATCGCCTCATTCTCTTTCTTTGACGCACTTCAAAGACATACATTATTCTTCCACCTCATGGAATAATGCACTCCCTAACAAAACCAACGCAAAACCTTACTATCATGGTTTGCCAAGGTGAAGTCCCCTTCGTACAGGCCATCGCTGAACCCCATGTTCCACACAGACAGGAGTTCGTTCAGAGCTGGGATGTTAGCTCCTCCCGTGTCCGGCATCCACCACTGCCTGTGAATGATTAGGAGACACTAAGAATGAAGGGTCCTGACACCCGTACAACAACTCACCTTCTCATGGCAAAGGTAAATGTCTCCTGCCAGAATCCTGGGCATCACTCTGAGGTTTCAGTTGAAACTAACTAACTGGCTATGGGTGATATTCCATGTAAATTTACTAAGCCTTATTATATACGATTTGTTCAACCAGTATGCAAAATAAATCAAAAGTAAATTTATTTCATGACATGCACTATTTATAAACCAAGCCTAGACCTCAAGAGGGTCAGTGAAGGATAAGAGAAAGCACCTTCTAAAGTTCAAGTAAAGGTTCTTACAGAAAAAAAAACAAAATATAAGAGTGATATATTCCTAATATCCTGGGAATCCTTGATTAATAACTGATTTACTGAAAGCTGTCTTTAAATAAGTTGCTTTTGTACATTTAAATGTTTGCAGATCCAGTGACAGAGATGGGAGGATAGCTCTCTCCAGGGATAGAGAGGGGAGACAGAGCTTAACAGAAATTCATGTCTCAAGTATCTTAGCTCCAACAAGGAAGGGCAATGAAACCTTCAATGGTGCTTAGCATCCATGAGCATCTTTTTTTTTCTTTGAAGATTTATTTATTTATGCATACAAGCTGGGGTGTAGGCCAGAGATGGGGGGTGTGTGTGAGAGGATTCACCTGAGACAGAGTGGGGAGCAGAACAGGCAGATCTACTGAAAAACACTGCTGAAGGAAGCAGCAGGTGAGTCAGGAGAGGTCTGCTGCACCATGTGGGAAGCTCTCTGGCCAGGGATTGAACTTGTGCTGCAGTGGCTCTGGATAGCTTCATAGTGCTGCGCTTAATCCGCTGCGCCACCAGGGAGGCCCTCCGTGAGTATCTTGCATGCTTTCCAAGCAACCATCTCCCCTCTCTACTGTAGGAAGAGGAAGCCCTGGAGCCAAGCCTTCTGACCCCACCCCGACAACTGCAAAGCCACTAATACCACCCAAGTATCTGCTGGATAGAACGCAATCCCCAAATGGAAAATCTCTTCTCCAAACACTAGGTCCCTCAGTACCTTGTGTTTTCATCATAAAACTTCACTTTTCTCATAACAGAGGTGTTGTACCAATCACTGAAGACAATGAGGGAAAGGCCATTGTCCACATCCCGTCTCAGCTTGGCGACCTCCTCAGGGAAGTACTCCTCTTCACTGTCTACCATGAGCAACGTTCCTAGGGACAAAACGCCACCATATAAGAATTCCCACCTGTTAGCCACCGGACATCATGGTTTCACTTGCTGTTTATATACAAACACAAAAGTTCTTGTCCCCCATCCTCTGGTGGTTTTCATACTATAGCTGAATGTCACAACCACCACCAAACAGAACCAAGTCACCGCCCAGCCTCCCCTATGATCGGGAGACCCTGCACACTCACTTTCCAGGTCTGTCAAAATTATTTCACCAGCCCCCAACATGGTGGACAGGATATTCAGCTAGGGCCATGTGACTGCTCACCATACTGATTAGCGTCAAAGCACGTGAAGGGGGAACCGAGGACCTCCACAAAGTAGCCCATGCTTCTCAAGTGTTGGTACATGTCCCTGAAGTTGGTGTGGATATGGTCACCATTCCTGAAAGACAAAAGGTCCCAGCCCTGAAATGACCCATGGCAATAAAGTCTCCTCTGCACAGAAGTCACTTCTGAAACGAAGGAGCACAGTCTCTCACCAGCAGAGTCTGGGGAGCGAGCCAGCCGCACAGAAGGCAGCCTTTCCAGACCAGTTTTCTCTGGACTCCCATCTGTCACGGTGACCGGAAACCACACACACGGCACAGGAATGCAGATGACATGGCAAGAAGAAATGCTCTGTGAAGTGCCCTGATGCACCCCTTAGCACAGTGCAAGTGTAAGCAGCCTGTCAGCCCGTTCAGGCAGGGCATATCACTGAGATGGTGCCATACAGCAAGCCTTGCATCACTGCTCTCCCCACCTCTCCCGGCCTCCTTCCTGCTTAGCATGCTCATCTTCCTGCAGTGCAGTGTAAGCCCACAGGACATCAGGGTCACTCCATCAGCCAGCCCCCACCTCGCAGGCCTCCAGAGTCTACCTCCACGGCAGGGCTGAAACCACGAGAACTCATGGCCACGACCTGGGTTTCTCAACTTTTTGTCATGTCCTATCTGCCTCTGGTCTTAGCCCCTCCAACGTGCTCTGGAGACATCATTATAAAGGACAATCTGTCCTCACAAGTGTCCTGCTCAAATTCATCGATGCTCCCATGCCCCTCCCTGTACATGCTTTCAGGTCAAGTCCAAACTCCTTCACTTCACACTAAGACAGAAATGACCTTGGCTGACGGGCCAAGAACAAGTCAGCGCAGATGCCGTGGAAGGCTGAACAGGACACACCAGGAAGTCTGCCCCACGAAGAAGTCCATAGGAGAAACCACTGCAGAGGGTTACGCAAATTGCAATGAAACCTATGATTTTTTTTTAAAGATTTATTTATTTATGCACACAAGCTGGGGTACAGGCCAGAGGCGTGAGGCGGTGAGAGGGGTCACCAGAGACAGAGTGGGGAGCAGAACAGGCAGAATGACCGAAATACACTGCTGAGGGGAGCAGCAGGCTAGGCAGGAGAGGTCTGCCGCACCATGTGGGAACTCCCTGGCCGGGCATCGAAATCGCTTTGCCGCTGACAACAGCTCCACAACGCAACATTTAACCACTGTGCCACCAGGGAGGCCCCGAAACCTATGTTTTAAAGATAACCAGGGCTGCTACACAGAGAATGGAAATGAGGGGTAAGAATGGCAGCGGTGAGACTTCTGACAAGAAATGATGACAGCATGCATGGGGCAGGAGCAGGGGGCAGCCAGACAGGGTAAGCACTCAGGAGCTGTTTTGGAGACCGCTTGCTGAGTGACTCTACAGAAGTCAGGGGACGATGGCAATTAAGGAGAGTTGAAGAGGCATTAGGACACAGTTGCAGAAGCTCCAAAGGAGAAAAGCAGAGCACCCTAAAGCAGAACAAGGACCCGCCACATCTCACAGGTCATGGAATCCAGGCTGAAGGCGGAGCCAGGTCTGCTCCTCGGAGCGGCAGACTCAGCCCTACTGGGGAAGGACTGGGGGTGAAGGGCATCATGCTTGGCAACTGCTTACCAGTCCAAAGGGTCGTTCTTCATCCTTAGATTGTCCCTGGGGAAATAGCCGGGTGGGTAGCGGAGGTTGTGGTACTGGTCCCACAGGACCCTCTTGCTTCGTGGAGGAGCTGGAATTATCTTCACCTTAACTGGGAGCTTCACTGTCGAAGTCTGTTCTGCACCATTTTTTGACTGAAAAACATATTTTTTTGACCTGAAATGCCCCAGTTGCCCAGACCATTCACATTTGGGGGCTTAAAAAAAGGAGCTTCTATTATCAACTCAATCCAAACACTTTGAACCCAAGTTTCGAATAACAACAAACATCAGAAGGTACATTCACTTTCCACAATTTCTTCCAGCCAAACTCTTCTTTTAAGAGTTTAAGATAAAATCAAGACATAGATTTCCTGAAAACTAGCAGACTTTGGATTAACCCAACATTCACTTTTAGAGAATGCATGTTCTCTGCAATTGTTTTGAGCCTGAAATTTGGTACAACATAATCCTGTCTGTTGTTTCTCAGCCATAGAACGGGAGGCAGCATTCCTCACCACAGGCAGCTTCTCAATCTCTACCCTCTGCAGGCCCTAGAACCATCCGTCCTGGCATTCAAGCCTTTTGGGTTTGTCAGCTACCTTCAAACCTGAGACCCAAGGCATCCAGCCTGGCCCTCCAGTCCTAGAAGGTAGCAGGGGGAGATCAGGAAAGGCAGCCCCTCCCGGTGTGCACTTACTTCCAGCTCTGCCGGGGAAGCCACGGTGATCATGACGTGGCCCTGTGCAATGCCTTCCCAGGAAGCCGCTTTTTTGGTGACAGAAATGGAAATGGCCAGGTAGCCTGACCAAGGCCATAAAACTGACGAGTAAGAGAAAGCGACTTCGATGTTGTCCCCATTCTGGGGCAAATAGGGCTGCCAGTCAGGCTGCAGGAGAAAATAAACAAGCAAAGGCTAAGGTGAAATGCTCAATTGCTAGATCCACTTCTGAGAAATACTTCACTAAATAAAACAAAGTGAAAAAAATAAAATAAATAAATAAATAAATAAATAAATAAAACAAAGTGAAATTTACACAGAGACATGAAGAGGTAACCAAGTAGCCCACAGAATATCTGGAACATCATCCGATAGAAACCACTAATTCTGATAGCTGCCTATTTTAAAGAGACTTTTCTGCCAAGCTGAAAAAAGAGACAGTGGTTTGACAAAGACAACTCAGATCTGTGGGTACATCACAATTATTTGTACGCTTAAAGGACACCAATAACTGAAAGGAAAGGACAGTAAATGACATGGTTACAAGCTGCCACCCATCAGTTTGGGGCCAGTGACGGCTTTACAGGGCGCCCAGAGGAAGAGCCGGCCTGGCTGCAAAGATGACTGCTCCATCTCCCCCGGGTCTGAGGAAAGCATTAAGGGGAGCATGAGGAAAGCATCCGGAAGAAACATAATCTCCTTCTGATAATTAACCAATATTTCAAAGTAACCTAAATCACTCACTTCCTTCACAGGCAAAAATATACTCCCCGAGTGAGTCAGCATATTAAAACAAATTTTGAAAAGGCAAAACATGTACAGGATACAGCAACACAATGAGGAAGAAAATGGATTTTTTTTATAAATGCTCTTGGAACACATTAGATAGCAACTGAGAAAAAAGCTAATTTCATTCATCTCCTATATATGCCGCATATCAGAATAGAGAAAAAAATTTAAATATTTAATAAGCATGAAAGGAAAACTAGTAGAAAACAAACTTAAGATTTTATCATCTCTCTGAGGGGATTAGGAAATCAAAAAAGATAAAGATTCAATTACATGAAAACACAAAAGTCACAGAACCAAAAAATAAATAAAACACACCACTAGTATTAAAGAGAAAAGAATAACCTGAGGGAACTTTCAGCATAAAACACAACAACAGGTAATTTCTCTATATGAAAGGTTGTTCAGATTGATACAAAAAAACTAAATTCCAATAAAAAGATGGGTCAAGGAAATGAAAAGCTGGTTTGCACAGGAAAAAATTAGTCAACAGGCCTGGCAACACCCACCTCACAAACAAGTACACAGTAAACCAGGTGACATCTACCCTCTAAATTTAACATAAAAAGATAAAACACCTGGAAATAAACCAAATGTCCATCAATGTCCACCGAGGTCCACTCCACATAGTGGAATATCACTCAGTGATGAAAGCAATGAAACAGACACATACTGTAACATAGGTGAATGTAAAGATGCTATGCTCAAGTGAAAGAGGTCAATCACAAAAGACCACACACTGTATGAATTCATTTATATGAAATTCCATAGAAACAGATAGTGAATTTGTAGTTGCCAGGGACTGAGGAAGGGGAGAATGGAGAGTGACTACCAATAGGGATTTCTTTCTTTGGATGATTGAAATGTTCAAGAATTACACTGCAACAATGGTTCATCACTACTTGTAAATACACTAAAAAAATTCAATAGCACAATTTAAAAGTATATATTATGGTATGCGAATTTTACCTCAATTTTTAAAGACCCCATGGAATATATATACATATATTAAAAAAAAAGGTACCACCCAGTGCAGGCACCTTGGAGACCTGGTTCCTCTATTGCTACTGGCCACTGTTGGCAGCTCAGGTGCCCTGACGTTCCTCTAGGATAGAACTGGTAGTATGTACCAACAGCCATATGTCTATGCCCTCTGACTCAGGGGCCCATCCAGGCTATTTACAGTAATAAATTAATGCAGGAAAAAAGAAGACATATATGCAAAGATACTCAGTGAAATGTATACAAATGAAAACCACCGAAGTGTTTAAGGGGAAGCAGCAGGCAAATTATGATTTGGCGATTGCATGTAAAATTAAACAACCATTAGTAGGTACACTGGTACTCTGTATATAATTACATTTTGAAATGTTTACAACATGAGAACTGAAAAATAAAAAGATTAAATTTCTGCCTACCACACAAGATAACAAAAAATACATACGTCAGCTAAGGGATAAGAAAGGATATTTTAAATTTAGTGGCTATGCTTGGTCTGGAAGCGATTTTTCTCTTCTCTCCCTATCCTTTACTGTTATGATAATGTTTACACAGTAAGTACTAAAAAATTGTAAAACAATATTCAATAAAGGCCATACCTTAAAATAATTACAAGTGGGCCTGTAATTACAGGTGGAAAACTGTAAAGATGAAGAATCTAATGTAATTAGTTCATTCAGCCAAACTCACATGCTGAAGTAAAAAAGCAGCAAATTGGTCTCATTAATCTATTTATTCTGCAAAGGATTTTGGGTAAAAGAAATACTGCTTCCGCTAGCCAGCAATGCTCCACAGGAGACAGAAACTCTCCTGTTTGAACTTCAGGAGAAAGAACTAGGGCACAAAGGTCTGAGCCAAGTCTCAGTTCCCCACCACGGCAAAGCAGCTTCACCTTGTCTACAACTCTTCCTGTGACGCCCATGCCATTGAGGATGGTGACATTGACGATTGTCGGCATTCCTCCATAGTAGATGGGCTGGGAGCAGTAGGGCCACATGTAGGGACACTCAGTCAGATCTATGTAGCTGGGGCTCAAACTGAAACAGAGAATAGTGTTAGAGTAGAGCCAGTGGTAAGTAAACGACAAGGGAGCAGTGCAGCTGTGCAGTGATGTCAGCTGGTGGGCCTGAGCCTTGAAAGGGCTGCACTTGGCTGGCTCTAGGAACTTGGCTCCAGAATGCGCCCTGCACTGAGGTCTCCAGGCTAGCCTGACTAGACTGCCTGTCTGAACAATGGTACCTCTTCCCTTCTGCAACTTGGTGGGACTTGGTGGTTGTGGCTGGGAGACACAACGAATGCATGACCAGCCCAAATGAATACTTTGGAACCAGAGTCTCAAATCAAGGCATCTCATCACTAGGGCAAAGATGGATGTTTTAATAAATGGAACTGCAACAGGTGGGTGACCAACTGGCAAAAGAAATTAGACCCATAGCTCACACTATATGCAAGAAGAAACTCCAAATGAATCATGGAGTCTCAAGTAATTAAAAGAAAGCAAACAAGTATCAGAAGAAAACACAGGTAAATTTCTGTCTCTTCAGAGCCGAGAAAGGCTTTCCATAACTCAAAATTCAGGGGCCACAACAACAAAAAGCAAAATAAATTTGGCTATTTGAAAAAAATTGCATGGCAAAAACCACTTTATACAAAGTTAAAAGACAGTGGACAAACATGAGGAACTATCTGCAAAATAAATCACTGACAAAGGATTCATGACCTTAATATATAAAGAACTCTTAAATTTAAAACTCAGGAGTGGAGATGAAAACCCATAGAACAATAGGAAAAAGAAACAAACACATTCTAAGAATATTTTTAATGGTCCTGGAAAAAAATCCAAACACAGGCCTTAAGTGAAATGTTCGACCTTACCATGTGACCAGAGAAAAGCAAACGGAAGCAAAGCCAGGATGCCATTTCTCACCCACCAGACTGACAGAGGTACACTCGCTGTGGGACAAGCAGCTGGTGAGGATTCGGGGTGGCAGGCCCCTCCTATTCCACAGGGAGAGTGCAAGTGGACACACTTCTTGAAGGCACACCTAACAAAGCTACCTACATACTTAACTATGACCCAGCTACCCCACTTCCAGGAATCTGCCCTGAAGACAACCTCCAAGAGAACAAAAACTTAGGTGATTCACTGGACCAGCTTCTAATTACCAAATACTAGAAATACCTTAAATGTCTGTATTTAGTTAGGAGGGCAAATAAACAATGGTACATCCACACTGTGTGGCTGTACAAAAGAGATGGGAGATCTCTGTGAAGTGACACAGGGATTTCTAGAATATTGTTAAGTGAAAAAAGCAAAGTACAAAGAGTATTCATAATAATGGTATCCTTCATGCAACAAAGGAGACTAAAACATATGCAACAGAGAAATACAAGAAGGATAAACCCAAAACAGCTGTGATTGTCACCCATGGGGAGGTGAAACAAATGGGGATCAGAAAGGGGGACAGCAGGATGGGGGAAAGACCCTTCTCAGGGATACTGACTTTCCAGGCAAGGGAATGTGTCACATACTCAACAGCTACCAAGTTTAAATCAACCAGAATAGGGGAAATCCAAAAAGAAGTACCAATACTAACAAAGGAACTCAAATAATTGTAATAAAAATGAATAGCAAAGCCATACTGATGGTGGCAAGAAAGAAAAGAGCGAACCCAGTAGCTCTGGAGAACAGTATGGTTACATTTTGTAAAGGCAATGACAGAAAGAACTACACATAATGCACTCTGGCTAGTAAATTTATTTTTTGTATACACTAGGACTGAGCAAATAAGTAAATCTGTTGTGAACAAACAGAGTCAGCTTCCCAACAGAGAAAGACCAGAAGGAGAGTCGTCGTGTTGGGTGGAGGCGGAAGGCAGCAAGGACAGGGAACACTAGCATACACACAGATGGACAGACACAGAAACAGGTATAAGTTTGTGTATGCAAACTTATGTGCACAGATAGTTCCCAGCTCGGCAGTTGAAATGGCCTAGAAACATCTATGAGCACAGCCATCAGGAGAACACCAAATGCCCAGGTCTTTCTAAATTCCACTCTAATGAAAGGAGGAGGGCTGCTTGGAGAAAGAGCCGATGCCAGAGCTGGGCAAGAAAACCTGTGCTGTCAGAAAGGGAAAAAGGGCTCAGAAGTAACGGAGATGTGGAGACAGCTAGACGGCGCTCCCAACAGCCAAATGCAGGGCAATCTGACCAACAAAATAAACTAAGTTTACTAATCTGTAAACTAAACAGATTACAAACTAAGATATGAACCACAGAGTAAGCAGCCACGTGCCCACACTGATACACACAACTGAACGAAGACATAAGAGAGAAGGGACAGCTCACCCTTACGGCAGAATTCTAATAAATGAAAAGGAACAGAGAAACAGAATCGTCACGGAGCCAGGCCTACAGGAAGAATCCCGCAGCAAGAACCATCACTGAGGACCACACTCAGCGCACAGAAGCACCGAAGGAACAAGACCGTCTCTGGGAGCGTTCCCACCAGAACTGGCCATCACACAGGGGCGAAAGGCTAGTCAGAGCTGAGACTGGTGCCACGTGCCATGCTGCTCGGATCTGCTGCCGCAGCTGCAGGAGCACAGTGACCCCTGTGTCTGCTTCAAGGTCACTCCTGACTGCCCCTAGCTAGAGCGAGGACAGAGGGGCACCAGGGCTAGCCCACCCGCTGCGGTATGTGGCTCCTCGAACAGGCAAGCAGGGCTCAAGCATTCCAAGGTCTGCACAGCAGTCTAAGGCTCTTCTTCCCCAGGCCTCCCTCCCCTGGCCTGCTTCCACAGACTTCACATCACCACAGCTGTACTAAGATGCTTCCAGCCTCTTCCAGCCTCCTCCCTCCCCATGGCAGGTCTCCTGGACAGCCAATCCCATCTTGGTGCCTGCTTCTGAGAGAGTCCAGACTGACAGGTCACTCAACCATAGGATGTGGGCAAACATCAGCAGCACTAAGAGGCAGAGAACTGAGGATTGTGCCCGACTGGAGATGACCAAGGAAGGATGCTGGGTGGGATCCAGTCCAGGAAGAGGAAACGAGTGGGGGAATGGGTGAAATCGGAGTACAGACTGCAGAAATGTTAATGGTCATGTATCAATGTTAAGTTCTAGGCCCTGGGGCTTAAAGGATGGTTACATAAGATGCTAACATCAGGAAAAGCTGGGGGAAGGATTTATGGGTTCTCAGCTCCAATTTAAAAACAGTGCTATAAATCTAAAATTAATGCAAAATAAGAAAAAAATGTATTGTATTCTTACCAAAAATACACAGCCTCAAACTAATTAGGAAAAAGCATTAGACAAACTCACAAGGGGAATGTAAAAAAATAAGTAGCCAGCACCCCCCAAGGAGTCAAGAGTCACAAAGACAGGCCAGGTGAGCTGTCAAGGCTGGAGGAACCTCAACGACGCGACAGTTTGGGGCCTGAACTCTGGGTCCCACCAAGAACTGGCCAGTGCACCTGGAGTCTGCAGATGAGAACCCAGTGCGGGGCCACGCTCAGCTGCTAGTCTCAGTGGAATTATGATCATCTAAGACACTGGCATTAGGGGAAGCTGGGCAGAAGGTCTATGAGAGGGCACAATAATGCTTTTTGCAAATTTCTGTAAGATTATTTCAAAACCAAGTTTTAAAAAATTAGAGGAAAGTGGGAAAATCATTCTTTTAAACTCCATGCATTAAAAACAGCAGAAAATCAGGAGGTGAGAAACAGAGGAATGTTCTGGCAGGAACAGCCCTGTGTGTCCTCCCCAAAGCCCCGAGGGTGTGGCGATCAGTGATCAGCTCCTGGTTTGAGGCTAATGTTTGGTGCAGAGGGAAAAGTACCCGCAGAACCCAGGGAAGAAGAAAAAGGCCTATTCAAAAGGAAAGCGCACCCACCTTGCCTGGGGCTTGTAGCTGTTGAGGATCTGATACGCTCTGAGCAGGTCCAGCTTGCCATGGCCTTGCTCAAACATATTGACACCAGGAAGCCTCCGGGCAGATGCAATCAGGGCCTGCTTCATACTGGCCGGATTCACCAGTTCCCGTTTCTGGACCGTGCTGGGGGAAATCACACATTTGCTCATTTTAAAGACTGAACATACCAGCTGTCCCTAACAAGTAGATGTGCACGCATGTGAGCCCCAGTCTTGTTCTGTACCTAAAGGAAGCTTCTGGGGTGGAGCCCACGCCAGGTAAGTGTGAACTTGCTGGGATCCATACCTCTCAGCCTCATCGCCACATGGCTTGCGTGAACAGTCACTTTCAGGTTAGTGTCTTTTCCATGGAACACATATATATTTTCCCAATAACTCAACTAAATCAACCTCAGAGGCTGGAGGTGGCAAGAACAAAGAGAAGGTGCTGGTTCCTCAGGGAAAGGGAAGCCAGCTGACAAAAATGCAGGGGACATCTGGGACATCACCTGGCTAGAGAAAGAAAGGAGAATGCATCCTGGAAAAAGGCCTAGCTGGACTGGCAAGAAACAGTGAAACCAGGCCTTTTCTGTCTTAGAGGCTGTGTGTGACATACCGCCTGGGCGGGTGAAGCCTTACAGACAGTGGAGACCTGAAGCCAGCACCAGAAGGCCTCTGGACAAGCTCTACTTGACTAAGAACTGAGTCAGCAACACCTGGGCAGTACCAGTCGCATAAAACCATTGGCACTGTTACAGGGCAGCCCCGATATAAATGGGGTGCCTGTCTGTGGGTTCTCACCCATGCGCTTAAAAGGGACTTATAAGACTCAACTGCAGATACACACAAGAAAATTAATAAAAGAGTTTATTTACAAAAAGGGAAGGGAAAAAGATAAAGAATAAATTGGTGAATGTGTCCTACCAGTTCCGCTGAGCTGAAATCTTAATGGCACACTCAAAAACCTGGCAATGCACAACCATGAGCAATAGCCCCCCCCCCCCCCGCCCCGGCCCCCGCCCCCAGGCTCACAGGTCTGGTTTTTAAATCCCAAAACCATTGCTTAACTCCACCCTCAGTCCTCAGCATCCTTCCTTCAGTGATGATGGCATTCTGGGATTTGTAATCCTAGGTGGCTTGATCTCTCTGGCTTGAGGTGGGGGTGGGGTACTGGGACATTCCCCTTTCCTGAGGACCACCCTCTTAACAGCATGAACACATTCATTTCTGTTTAACTGTGTTATAAATACAAGTACATTTTAATCCCTAGATGCAGGGGTGGGGTGTGACTCAGTAAACTAAAAAAGAAAACTTACTCTCCTAAGTTCCTAAATATCTTTCTGAGGTGGCGGGTTGGTCTTGGTGCCTGGGCAGGTATTTTTCTAACAGGTATAGACTGGAAATCTGACATAAGGAGAAGTAAAGGAGGAGAAAAAAGCGGGATGGGGTCTCAGAAAAGAATAAAATAACTGCGAGAAGCTCATCCACAGGTCAACAACCCTCCCCCGCTTCCTAAGGATAAAGGTGGAGACCAAAGGTTAGGGCCAGTTCCTCCCAGAGCCTGGGAGCTATTGTCATATCATAAAAGCCTCCTGACCTTTCACAAAGGCAATTTGACCTGCTGCAGGCAGATGAGGGAAGGGAAAGGTTTTCTTGATACAGATGCTATTGGAATGGAAACCACAACCTCCTCTTTTACCCCTCATTTGGCAGCGGGGCACTGAGAGGCTCAAGTGTGGAGCCTGCAACCTCATTCCAGCTAACAATCCCAGCAAGGGGGGCAAGGACCTGGGGAGCTTTATTTCCATCATCAACAAGAAAGGACACAAAAGCCCAGCGGAGCTCTCCCCATCGGGCGGGCGGATATGGCTAAGTGAACAGCTAACCCCCAGACGGCCTTCCCTTCCTCTGTTTTCACTGAGGTGATGCAGGGCTGAGGAAAACACTCATGGGAGGAGAACACAATTCTGACCAATCAACCTTTTCAAGAATTTGGCTCTAAGCTCCTCAGCTCTAAGGGGAGGATGGAAAAGGGAGGAAGGAGGCAGATATCCACCTTTATTAAGGATTACTAATAAAAAAAGGTCTCTTGTCTTAGAAAGGAAAGTCAACATAAATTTACCTTTGTTGGAAGAGAATTTTACATATAAAAACATTTACTGTCATTTCCTGTTTTTATTTAAAAAATTTCCAGAATTTTGTGTTTTAACACAGTAACTAAAGCCTCACTGAGAGAAAAACATAAGAGTTACTGGTGGGGGAAAGTAAGTGATAGCTCCAAAGATATTTCTTTTCTAACTTTGAGAACAAGACATCCTGGCCCACTAAGTCAGGACATAAATCAATTCTAGTAGACTAGAATTTTCTACTGGGTTCATTATCTGCAAAATAAAGGGTGGACCACTAAGCTACATTACAATTGTATGTTGGAGTCCTAGAGCCAAGGAAAATAAATAAATCACACAGAGGAACTTGTCTCGCACAGGAGTGGACTTCTGCCTGATCCTACAGATTTGTAACTAAAAGAACACATTAAGGACGAGAGGACATGGCAAGGAAACAGTTTACTTTTTGTTCCCTGCTTGATACTTGGATGTAAGCACATCTGTTATACCACAACACAGTACATTAAAATAAACAAAATGACACAGGGTGCAGCGTTGGTGGTATAGTGGTGAGCATAGCTGCCTTTCAAAATGACACAGGGTATATGGGGGTTCTGTATACCTTTCTCTCATTTTTAGGAACCTACAACTGCCCTAAAAAAAAAAAAATCAAAGTCAAAATAAAAAGAAACCAAAAACCCAGACTTTAAACATAAGAACAGTTAATAAGTTATTTGTTCTTGTATATACTTTATGGCCTAAAGCACAGTGAGTTCACATGCACCTCATGAACTCTCACGAGAACCCTGATAATAACAGACTCCTAAGTCAATGGATGAGGTGAAACAAAGAGGTCACGTGATGAGTTCCCATTGCTCATTACTCCCTGGTGGCCAGCAAGGCTCACCTCCTGGGCTGCTGGGAACACCTCCTCTCTGTTGAGTGACACTCACCTGACCAGCAAGGTGACAGCACCAGCCACCACTGGAGAAGCCACACTGGTCCCTGACAGGGCACGGCACCCCCCTTTCACACCGGAGCCCCTCACTCCAGCGCCGTATGTGACAATGTCAGGTTTCACACGGCCATAACCTCCAGGTAGTTCCTATGAACAAAGGCAGCACAGTGTCCACCACATCACACACTGGCACACAGGCGCCATGCGGATATGAGTGGGCAAACCAAATCAGAAACATGGGTCATTCAAGTATAGCACAGCCTTAGTAAGGTGCTAGTTTTATAATGTCAAAAAAACTATTTTTGTTGTGTTTCATAATAGCAACAGTAATGTCATAAAGCAATTTAAAAGTATTTTTAATTTTCTTAACATGCAAGACAAGAAACTGGAAACTGATTTCTCTAGATAACTTAAAAATTAGGTAAAAAATGAAGTATGTTTCCTTACAAGGAATATGTACACGATATGACTGGATAGTTCAAGAAATAAGAAACCATCTAGAACATAAAACGAAACTGCATTAGTAGCTGGCATGAGAATTTAACTGAGCACTCCCTAAGCGTCCAGGAAATTGGGACAAAATCAGAATCTCAAATATAGTTTCACATTCTAGAATAAAGAAGTATACCAACTTAAAAGTCAAAGAAATCTTTCATGGCACTCAAACACAAATGGAACTTCTGGATCTGTATATGGAGACAGAGGAAATGTATCTTTCAGTGTAGCTCTGTGGATTATTCAGGAAGATTTCTCAAAACACCATTAAAAACAAGATGTTGATCACCAGGGACATGAAATGGCATGGTAATTGTGACAGCATGCACCCTGGGAGGAAGCCTCCCAGGCCACGCTGGGAGAGGCACTGTTCCCTAGAGTCTGGCAGTTCAAAGAAGGGGTGAAGGGGCAGAGGACAGATACGAATGCACCACCAAGACTGACTTCTCAGAAGGGGTCCACAGATATGTGTCAATTCAATGGGTATCAATTAAAGAAGAAGGTGTCTGAGTGCAGGACACCTGGTGGGGTGCCAGGAGAAGTGGCACTGCCAGGGAGCAAGGCCCCAGCTGAAGGCTAGCCCATAAGGTTCCACCACCTGGAAAAGCCACAGGTGCTTGGGCCCTCTCGTGAGAATTCCTGAGGCCTCTGCACTTAAGAGTAAAAGCACCCAAGAGATGAGCTGACCCTGATGACGGAGAGAGCACCTAAGTCGGACTCCGGTACCGTTCTGATCAGTGAGGAGGAGGAACGAGCTGCCAATTAAACCCCACGTAGCCGAGTTAACTGTTGGGAAGATTTCGATTCTGTACAGCTACCTGCAATTGCTTCCAGGGTAGCAGAGCCGATATCAAGCTATTCTCACTAGTTTTTCTGGCTTTTTGGGGCCAAAACAAATTATCTTGCCCACCACTTGGGAGGACTGCCACCCTCCTATACTAGTTAGGAGAAGTGAGCACATGAACAATGGGTCACTCAGAAATAAGGTCAAAAGAACGGGCAATACCATTCAGAAGCAGCAGCTGCCCACCCCGCCTGGTGGAGCGGCTGACGTCCTCGGCAGGTCTCTGGTGCATGCGGCCACGCCATCCGCCCAGGGGAGGGTCAAATGCACAACTGACTTTTCTCTGTGAGTTCCACACACACCAGGCTCTTACACAAGTGGTTCCTTAGACACAGTCAACAAATAAAGAAAGGCCTACCCAGGTAGTCATTCCCCTTGAAGAAAAGCGGGCGATGTTATCCTCAAAGTCAATGCCACCTACTCCAATCACATCCATCTGATCAGCAGGGTTATTCAGAGTGCTAAATCGAGGCACAAAAACACAAGGGAAGAGAAACAATTTAAAATGAATAATTCAGCTAAAAGCAAATATCTCAGAGAGACGTAAGAGTTCTGGTTCCGTGACCAGGTATGTGCAGCTTTGCTGGGCGCTGTCCCCACACTATCCTGTAAGGACCAATTTACTGTCACCTGCATGCTGGGCTCACATGCCCCCCCTCACCCTGGGACATCTTTTTTCCTTCCCTCCCTGTCAACTCACAAAACCT
Organism: Scalopus aquaticus; assembly: GCA_004024925.1. Classification (NCBI taxonomy): domain Eukaryota; kingdom Metazoa; phylum Chordata; class Mammalia; order Eulipotyphla; family Talpidae; genus Scalopus; species Scalopus aquaticus. The sequence continues at coordinate 84,667 of PVIJ01002325.1, forward strand.
TGGTCTAAGATTCACATTTTCCTCATTCCTTCCAGACTCAACGGAGGTAGGTATACTTCCCTGAACTTCACAAGATTTGGCCCAGTCACAAGTCACCGCTGACTTACCATGCTCACATCACTTTCGAGTTGCTGCAAGAGCATTCACCTTGCCTTGCCTCTCCCCCAGACCCTACCTTCTCTGAGAAGGAGCCATACCCACACATCTGCGTTGGCCATGGTCAGGAAAGGAACGGTTCTGCCCGATCTTTGGCAGGACACCACCTTCCTCATGGGAAACTGAGAACAGCAGCCATCACTGCAATCTCGAGCCCCTCAGAGAGAAGTCAGGTGGCAAAGAAAAGGCACGCCACTCCTGTCAATGCCTCTAGTGCACAAGATCTGCCAAGAAGCTCTAATGAAACGGACAAGTCAGGATACTATGAGTGAAGGTGAAGCTAAGCAATCTGAATGCCTAAAACCACCGTTAAGAAATGGCCATTCTCATCTTCATCTATCACAGCTCTACTCTGGAAAACCGAACTCTACTACCTGACAAGTTGAGAACCACAACTGATTCCATGGGGCTTTAACAACACAAGCACAAGGTTTCCATGGTACGAGCTTTTAGCCAACTGTTTCATACCATGTGCAGTCGGCCCCAGCACTGCCTTCCCAGCTCAGCGCACAACCAACACCAGGTGGCTGCTCAGAAACACCAACAGAGACATTAAGTCTATATTTCTTTGAAGTCAAGGAGCAGAGATTTGTACAGAAGTCACTGACAAAACTTCCCACTGAAACTGTAACAGTGGGCTTTAAATCCTGACAAAATAAGGGAGAGCTTCAGAGGGCTGGGCCTGAAGAACGTTATCTTCTTGGTGCGGCAAAGGGTGAAGCTACAGCTGAGACTCCCTGGCACCACAAGGCCTGTGTGGAGTGTACGACCCAGAGAGCGCAGAGCAGGGGTACCTGTGGCGGTGCCAGTACCATCTCCCAAGGAGGCAGCAGCACAACATCTGCAACCCATGAATCAACTCCAAGAAGATTCCGGCCTGACCTGCCCTCCCTGGGCCCAAGCAGCAAGCCTTTCTCAGCAAGATGAGGGGGCGCAGGAGGCTACCAGCTCTCCAAGCAGCTCCAGGAGAAGACACAAGGCAGAGACAGAGGCTTCCTCTCCGCGCTCCTCTAGTCCTGACAGGAATAACTCTTTGATGAAAGGCTGTCGAGTGGGATGGTCCACAGAAGCACAGGACTTCAGAAGAGCAACTCCTGTGCAGCACAAGGTCAGACACACGGAAGAGCCAGCACTGGCGAGGACTGAACAGAAAGGGCTGCAGGAGGGCAGGCAGCAGGAAGAGTGACTGGACAGCAGTGAACACAGCTTCCCAGGGAGGCCCCAGGAGGCAGCTTCCAGGAGACACACCGAAATGGAACAGAAAGCCAAGCAACAGTGCCAGCTCCCGCTGGGGAATAATGGCCAGGGCCCCAATCAGGCCCACTATCGGCCTGTGCAAGTGAAGTTCCACTGGAACACAGGCACGCCCCGCCTTTACACATGCCAGGGAAGCTTCCACGTAAGGGCAGCTGAGTAGTCACAGCCAGCACCAGATGGCCCAAAGCCTGAAACAGTTACCGTCTGATCCGTCACGGAAATGGCTTGCCTTCTCAGGCTGAACAGAGAGGACTTCCCAGAAAACTGGGAAACTGGCGAGTGATCTATGGCAGACCCCTAAATATGAAGACCACTGGGAGGTGTGTCTTAACAGCTGAACAAAGGAAGGAAGAACCGTTACCACTCTGGAGCCTCGGTCTAGGCCCAGGTTTCCCCACTGTCTGATTTCATCCTCACCTGCACCAGGGGCTGGGCAAGGAAACTGAGGCCGAGAGGGGGCAGGTGAGGAAACTGAGGATGAGAGGGGGCAGGTCCCACCCACCTGGTGCCACAGTCCAGTGTGCAGGTCCCACCCACCTGGCGCCACAGTCCAGTGTGCAGAAAGCCAGGTGGGAAGGACTGAGGTGGGGTGAAGGCTAGAAACGGACTGCTAGTTGGTGAGGGTGGGCCATGACACCAGCCGAGGGAGAAAAGGCAGGTATGAGGAGGCTTGAAAGGGCCAACAAGAGCTGAGGAGAATACTCAGAACGGGTGTCTTTCATGACAGAGTTAAAGGTGAATCCGATGAGTCACAACACGCATTATGGATGACACAGCAAAGTTCAGAACTGCACAGGGGGACAGGATCAGTGACTGAACAACTAAGCAGGTGAAACCACATGACTGCCGATCGGCCTAGTTTCTGACCTACAAAAGCGTGAGTTCCACAAGAGTTCAGTCTAATCCTATGCTCTGGACCCTTTGCCTGGGTTGTTGGTCCTCAGACCACCTGCTTTCTCCCACAGACACACCTAAGGATGTCACAAAAAGATGCAGGGAATGTGTGCTTCTGAAGGCACCGCGCACACAGCCCTACAGCCACCCATGGGAGAGCATACATCTGTCTATCCTCCTGGGTTAAGGCACACTCTTCCCCCGCTGCCTCACACACACACATACACAACACACACACACAGACACACACAGACAGAGGAGGACATGTACATGCTTCTCTTCTTCAACTGGGTTAAGGCACACTGAGAGCAGGGCACATTTTCCTTTTTTTGGTGGCGACGTCAAACCCTTGGTTAACGTATAGAAATACCTTCATCCTGGCTACCCAATCAAGGTGGTGACACATATCCTACAGCAAAAGCCATTCAGCATAAAAAAATTCCATGTTTTCTAGAGACTACAAATTGGTGCTGTAGAAGAAACCTGGGGTCTCTAACCAGACCAAGGTTTACTGCCCACGATGCCATGACTACTTCACAGCTCATGCGCTTTGGTGCACAACAACCCAGCACAAAAGACCAGTCTTGGATACTTTCTCTCCGCTGCCCTACCTGCCTCTCTCGCCCATCCCCAAGCACCCCTAGGCCCGTTCTGCCTCCCTGCACTTTCACCTCTGTATTAGCATCCTCAGAGTTTGTACTTAATCGTCCCTAGAAAAGCAGGCACCTCCTTTTATTTACCTCTTCACCTCAGTGCCTCAGATATGGTGAGTCTCAATGAATACTGCAGAAACCATTTATTTCTAACAGATTCACTTTCCTGATCAATTTTGAAAAAAACAAAAACAAAAAACTTAACCTTTCACAACGTTTTTATCAAGGGGAGGGAGCGAAGGGAGAAAATTAAACAACATTGGCCTCAAGGTGACAGCTGCTGAAGGGAGGGCAAGATATGTGGGGGTTCATTATATAGTCTACTTCTTGTATGCTGAAAAATTAGTGCAAAGTTTTAGGTACAAAGACCGAGACACCAACTTTTCAGGATAAAAACACCTCTTAAGCCACCCACACTGAGAATACTTACCCATAAAGAGGCCCATCGTTGCCAATAGCGGAGACCATGATAACGTTATTAGCTGTTAATTCCCACACCTACAAAATTAACAAGCATTTACTTATGAAAATATACCACTTTCAAATAATGAACATGCAATTTTCCAAAAATAACCACAAATTCTGAAGAGTCCCTTTTAAAAATGTAGGGATCCTCCTAAAGATCTAACACTAGGCCATCACTGGCGCAGGTGTGTATGGTAACAAATACTTTCTGAGACGAAAAAATCCAGGACACAGAGCATAGGTCCACATAGTGCACAGAGCATGCGTGTTCTGAAGAGACATGCCACACTTTTAGGTGAAAAAGAATAAACAAAACACCACGGGCCATTTCTGACACAAATCACAAATGCTCAAGTCATCCTCCATCTGTGTTCTCAAAACTGGCACAGCATGGGTGATAGCACACTAGCTACAGAGCACTCAATGTCGGGGTGCTGTCACCAGTCACGCCCTCCTTTTGTGCAGGAACACGACCCACCTTATCAACAAAGGGATGGTCCATGAAGTCTGGGCCACCGATGCTGAGGTTCAGCACATCGATCTTCTTCAAGATGGCATAGTTGAAGGCATCCAAGAACCAAGACGTGTAGGAGACCTGGTGAATTTTTAAAACAGTCCCTGAGGTGCTTCTGTGAAAGTCTCAGAGTGCTACAACAGAGTTTTTATTTTTGAGGGTGAAGTCTAGATTTTTATCAGCATGAAGCACTGACTTAAATTTCAGAAATAAATCCCAAGAAGAAATAATGCTCTGAAACGTAAAATATAAGAGTCAGAAATTCTAAGGCCTGGAGTAGACTCAAGTGAGACACCTGTGCTGTGTGGGTGGCCTACATGTCCAAGTCCCAAGGACAGCTTCTACCAACAAGTACACCTTCCGACAAACCCCAAACTTCTAACAATCCCTCTTGTAAAAGGACTTATCCTAAGAAACTTTTATTGAGTTATGTGTTTCTATACAGTTTAATGTATTTGTCTAATATTCTTAATTCCTAAATAGAGTGAAGGATAAATGGTATCATTAAGAGTTATTTCATAGAAGTATTTCTCTGATGTTCAATTCTTCCTAATTCCCTTATTGAAGTTAAATTACATTGTATATCACCAGTTAGATGCCTTTATAAAATACAAAATTAAACTTACAGGAAAGACAGAATTAGTGTTAATAAAAATGGTTTTTTAAAGGGCTATAAAAATAAGACCACATATTATTATAATTTGCTAATAATACATGCAAAAGAAAGTCCAGGAGGAAAGGGTATAAAAAAAAGTATGAAACTATCCCATGGGAGACCTGGGGAAGTAGGATGAGAATGGGCCGGAAGGGGCAGGATTAGGGAGAGTTGTCACTGTATTGCCTTTAGATATTCAAGAGCTACGTATCACCTATACAGAAATACAAGTTTCAAAATACATACATTCCAGGACCTTCCTCCTTTTCTAGAAAGGAACAAGCTTATCAATCTACTTACCCAACATGACATTAGGTGTTGGGACACAGAAGACCCCCAAGGTGGTTCCATCCAGTGTGTGTGTTGGGGGGTGGGAGAGGGCGGTAAACAGATAAATATGCACCTATTCTCTCATGCAGAAAACAGGAGTCAAAAATGTGGTGGCACAGGAGCCTCCGAAGGTTAAGGACTCCCTGTGCATGCAGTGACTTGGCTCAGAGCTGAAGTCAGGCCAGGAAAAGGGGTCAGGGAAAGACCAAAAATCACACGAAAGGGACAGTGTAAAGACAGTAGGACACGCTTGGGATGCTCCAAGTAGCCTGTGCCACTGAGTCTCTATTTGCAGGCAACAGCTACCCTTGACGTTTCAGGAGTCCTAACAACACCTACCTGGTTATTGGTAAAAACCCTGAAAATATGAAGTTCTGCATCTGGAGCAAATCCTTGGCATTCCCTCATGCTGGCAATCACACCTGCCACGAACGTGCCATGGCCCAGCCCTGCAGTCCATCAGGGAAAAAGTCATGAAACATAGCTGACAGTGTGCACCGGACAACATCCCAAACCCTCACTTCAGACAGTCACATTCTCCAGGTCTGAAAAGAACCCGCTGCCTCTGCTGTCCTCACTCAGCCCACATGCCCGCTCCAATTCCAGGTCGAGCCACCCTGCGCCCTCCCAGGCGAGGAAGTGCTCCTCTATCAGCACCCCTTTCTCTTCCCTCTTCGGATTCCCTTTCTCAACACCTTCTGAGACATTTTAACACTTTGTGGTCTGTTCACGTATTAGTACGTGTTTTTGTCACCAGTATCAGGTGGCCGCTCACGTATTAATACGTGTTCATCTAGTCTCGTTTTTCACGCCACGGTGGATTTATTTGGAACTATTAGGAGCTATTTCTTTGATCGTACTCAGTCTAGAAGCTTTACACATTGTTTTGGTGAAAGTGTAAGGTGTTTCATGAGAGATATTACAGTTTTTTTAATATCCAGTAGTTCAGGAGTTGTGTGTGTTTTATTGAATGCTTCTACCATTCATGTGGTGGCGCAGAAAATGGCCGGCCCCAAGGGCTGGTAAATTTAAAGGGTACCAGCACACAAAGCATTAAAAAGTTCCTGCCAAAACACAAAAGCACCACCTGGGCTGGTTTGAGTGACCACTGCACAGGACTGCTCGGCCACCACCACATGATGAAATAGTCAAAGTAGGGTACAAAACACACCCCAGGGTCTTTCCCTGCCACACTGTTACCTACCATCATCCAGTGTCCGCTCATTGGTCCAGTTGGTTCTCTCCTTCACATTTTTGAAGTGGGGGTGCTTCTCACTCAGCCCAGTGTCAAAAACAGCAACCCTTACATTAGCACCTTATTCCAAAAAGAAAGAAGCACAGGTGTATCTGGAGAACTCATCCTTCTGGAATTCTGTGGCTACAATAAATCCCTCTTTGGAACCCAAAGAGAACAAACATCATGAAGTGCCACACCTCCATGCAGAGTGCCAGGTAGGCCAGGTGCCCTGGCTGATGGAGCGTGGGGGCAGTCATTGGAAAGGCCATCCTTGATGCTGAACAGACTGGGAGGCTACATGGAAAACCTCTCTGGACACTTACCAGCCACTGATGCTCAGAACAGAACCACCCTCACCTCCATCCAAGACAACAGTTGTCACCTCAGGTTGATTTTCCCCCTCTGGCAATTTATTCCCGGTCTCAACCCCTCACCTCCTCTCAGGGATCCAACAAGGAGAAACACATCCAGAAAGTCACACCCACAGAGATGGGGAGCTGCTCCAATTCAGGGTAAGGACTCAGCGCTGCCCACTAAGAACAAACTCCACAGAGGGGCTGTCGACCACACAGGGATGGTCGTCTCAGGGAAACCACTTTAATATGCACTTTCCTGTAGTGAAATCATTTTAGATGCCAGCAAAAAAGGCATGTGCACCAATGTGAAATACTGTCAGGTCATGAAATTCTTGAAAACACCTAGAAAAATACAGGCTACTTGGATTACTCAGTATCTAACAAATGTATAAAGGCAATGCCCTTGTATATGAGATCTGTGTACACATACCCTATGCCACATAATTATACTGAGATTAAAGATCAAAATATAACTTACATTTTTACAAAAACACACATTGGGTTGGGAGGGGAGATTTTTGGTGATTAGAGAATTTGTTTTTGAAGGAGTTCTCACCCTAAAAAGATAAACAGTGATGGTCATAATAAAATACCTGTCTACCAGGTATCTTAGGTATTCTGGACATTGACAAAACCACAGAAGGGCCTTCAAGTACAGAGGATCGGCAGACATGACGAGACAAACTGGGGTGTGCTGGGGCCAGGGAAAACAGGCCATCCTTTAAGTCAGGCAGAAACCTGCGCACGAGCCAAACCATGAGTTTTCTGACATGACGAATTAGCAAGGTAAAGAACCTTACGGGCTATTATTTTCTCTCATAAGATCAATAACACTACTTCCTGCTCTGAAACAGATGACCTATAAGCACAACAGCCAGTTACTTAGGCCCTCGGCACCCAGGCCACCACACACAGGCCATCAAAGATTCACTTTCATGTTATCACCCAAACCAAGGGGACCATCTGTGAATCTGAGCTCCTTCCCTGAGGAGCAGGAACTCTGTTGCTCTGTCAGCAGCTCTGGCTGTGAGCAGGGTGTGCCTCCTGCAGGTGTGTCAATGAACGAGAGATGTGCCACCATCTACCCCTGCTAGCCTCAGAAATGGCCAAGGAAAGACACAAATGGTGAACAGGATTAAACAATAAAAGCCACCGAGAAGACACCTGGCAAAATAAGAGTCAAAGGTGAGAGGAGCTGACTAATGCACGGCTCAATGGAGTGAGGTGAGCTATCTGAGGTCGCCCGCTCGAGCACTAGACACTCAGGAGGACAGGGGGTGGGACCACCAGCCCAGGCTGCCTCCTGGTTCTTGGGGCATACCTGTGTACCCCATCTGCCAGAGCACATCTGCCTGCAGCGTCTGGGCAACCTGGCGTGGGATGGCTCTCAGCAGCCGTCTGCTTGAGTGTCTTCCTGTGGCATGCCAGAACCCGGAGCCCAGGGAGAGACTGGCTCTTCGCAGGGGTCGGGACGACTGCCACTTCTGGCTCCATCGCGTTTCATTGCAGGGCAAGACAGGGTCAGCTGAAGACAAGGGAGAGTAAGGTCAGAAGAGGGAAAACAGTGACTCTGCAGGAAAACCATCCCTTCCACTAGCGCAACGATAACCTTGAAGTCCTATCTGAAGGAGACGGGACCCTCTCCCTTTGCCAGAAAGATTTTCTCAATGCAGTTGTATTTACAGATGTTATTCAGCCATCTTGATGCTATTCAGCCATGTTGAGTTCCTTACCCAGAATTTTCTCACCAATATAGGTGAGAGGAGGACTTACAATAATTTTCATGATACTAAAACTGGAGAAATGCATGCTTTTTCAAAAGCAATTTGTCCTCATAAACCAGAGGGGCTCAGGGTGATGAAAACAATGGCCACTGAGGAAAAGGCCATGTTACCGGTGACACCAATCTCTGGGCAAAATCCACAGGACCTTTTCCTAGCTGTACTTGCTCAATGTTCTCAATATGTGTATCTACTAGAACTGCACCTTTCACAAAGCAAAGGAACAGCAGAGGAGACAGGGAAAGGTCTGAGGGTGAAAAGCTATGTTATATACCCTTGATTGTGTTAGTACCCAACCACACATCATAATCAAAACTTGCCAACTATACACCAAAAAGCAGGAAGTTTTAAAAAAATGGATTGAAAAAAAAGAAAAATACCACAAGCATTTTTCCCTTTTCCTTTCAAAGACCAAGCTATAATGAAGAAGAAAATCCTATTTCAATTCAGTTCTATGAGCAAATCTCTAAAACTGTTGAAGTTCTGTTTCTAAAGCTAAAAATTACAGTCACTTTTATTACAGTCTTAACCAGGCTACACCCATGGAAAGCACAGGGACCTGGAAAAATATACAGTCATGTCAATTCCATTAAGTAACTATTTGCACAGTCTAACCGAAATTACTCTGTACCTACTTCCTTGCTGACTGTTCTTTAAGTCAACAATGTGGAACAATACTGGCGGTTCTAAATGAAGAACAATATTTAGAACAAGGGAGTGGTCTGTTCCACTTTCCTTAAACAGACCCGGTAACACCTGATGCACTGAAGTCAGCCTTAAAAGTCGTTTAGACGGGGGAGGGAAGAACACAAGGGACTATGGTGACAGTGCATGGGTGACTCGGTGGTGGGAATTTTGCAAGGACAACACCTGAAAGGAGAAAACATCCACTGTACAAAAAGGAAGAATTTTTTTTAATAAATAAAAAAAAGGAAGAATGATGTAAAACATATATGAAAAAAATTAAATGAAAAATAAAGAAAGTCGTTTAGAAAAATGGGAACATTACCCAAGTGGGAAAGCAGTTAAGAGGAGGGGCAGAGTGGCTATCTTTGAATATCTTCATGTGAAAAACAGGTAGCTCTGTCTCACAGCACACAGGATGGAGCCAGGGCGGGACCCAGAGTGAGAGCAGCATTAGTCCCAACTAAAGCCAAGCCTCCTAACAAAGCCCACCACAGAAATGACTGACAAGGAACGTGTGCCTACGACAGCCTCAGCGTCGCTGCGTGCTCTCCCCGGGGGCGGTTTCCCTATGAGGCAGGTGGTATTATCTCCATTTTAAGGTTGAGGAAAGTTGGTTTAAAGAAGAGGTGCCTGCTACAGAAGGTCACGTAAAAACGAGAGAGAATGAGCCCTTTAGGAGACGAACATTTCCTTACAGGTGTCAAATACAGCATCTGACACCATGGAGATTATATCAAAAGAAACCCTAGCGGTCAGATTCTACAATGACTGTACCAAAGCTGGACATTTCCATAGTTCCTAAAATATTCTGGAGTTCTTCAAGAAAAATAAAATAAAAAGAGCAGCACAGAGAGAGTCAAGTGAATGAGTGATCAAGGACGGCAGCAGCCAGAGCAGAAACTCGAAGCTGTGGCGCCCACAGAAGAGAGGCATTGGTTCAGGAAGAGTGGACTCAAGAACCACCTGACTCTTGACCATGCGATTAGGGGAAGCACTTCTCAGACGGCAGAGCAAGAAAAAGCTGGTGAGAACCAGCACCAAACAAGCTGGCTGGGGCAGAAAGCAGGAATGAATCAAATTGGGTGACTCCAGCTTGAGCAAACTGAGAAGCAGCTTGCATGCTGAGCCTTATAAAGATGCTGAACAGGAAGAGAGTTTCAGTCAGAGCTCAACTCCTTTTCAAAACCAGCAGATCCAAACTGGAAAGAAATCCCATCAATGTGCTGATCGTGGGAGTTTCTCCCAGAGTTCAACGCCCAGTCAGCACAGTCGGATCCACACTGGGGACAAGCCAGCCCAATAAACATGAGCATGCAGAGACAGCTTGTTTCAACAGAGCTCAGATCTCAGTCAGCACCAGAGAAATCCTAGTGTGATGTGTGTAGTCCATGTTCCAGAGTTCCCACCTTATTCAACATCCCAGGACACACACCAGGAGAAATCCGGCAGGGCAGCGAGTGAGGCGAATGCTCCAGCCACAGCGCCCATCTCAGATAGCACATGAAGGTGTGCAGAGAAGAGGAACCTCTCAACAGCCCAGGCAAAAATGTTAGGGCAAAAACTCATTGTGTCATCCTGGAACGCTGGTACAGGAGCGAAATTAGAGGCTGGTCTCTGCTAAGTAAAGGGCACTCTTCGATCCTCTTTAAAAGGGGGGAAGGGTGTAGGTGAGGGGTGGCAGCAGTGGCACACACAGGGATTAGAAAAAGCAATCTCAGGCCTCCCTGGTGGCGCATGGGTTAAGCACTGTGCTATGGAGCTGTCCGCACGGCGACACGAGTTTGACACCCAGCTGGGGAGATTCCCATATGGCACGGCAGACCTCTCCTGACTCGCCTGTTGCTCCCGTCAGCAGTGTGTTTCCATCTATCTGCCTGTTCTGCTCTCCACTCTGTCTCTGGTGAACGCTCTTACTGCCCCACGCCTCTGGCCTGTACCCCAGCTTGTATGCACAAATTTAAAAAAAAATGAATCTTTAAAAAAGAAAAGCCATTTCTTTTCGAGCCAGAGATACTTTATAACAGAACACTTAAATACTGCATCCTTCCCCAGCAGGCAGACACTGGCAGTTCAATGACACTGGGCTGCCACTCCTTTATGACAGGCACCCAGCTGTCTCATTTCTTTTTTATGTCACAAGGAGTACAAAAACCTGAAAAGAAGTCTTGCGAGAATCTAAAATCCTTGACCTCATCTGAAACTGCTTCCTGCATCACTGTAACATAAACAACTCTGTGTAATGACACACGTGAGAATGCAGGAATGTCGATAACTGCTCATATTTCAGCACTCTCTGTGTAAGAAGTGATTTAAAGGGAGCAGAAACGAACCCCGTTAGTTTTGGAGTTCTGGAACAGATGAGACTATGTTTGCAAAGTTCTGTAGCACATTAACCATTAGTTTGTAAGCATGACTCAAGACTCAACATATTGAAGTGTACTTGTACTCACAGACTTGCAAAAGGCCATCACACCACGTTAGCTTTCTTTTCTGTCTTCCCCCTGCTGAAGGACAATTACTAAAGCAACAGAATTTCCCTGCTTTTCACCAGATTCTTAGTAAGAGATGCTCTAGCAGTCACGTGAAAACTGTTAGACCCATGTCTCCGGCTCCTCACTTGAACTTTTGTGACGGTGCCCTGCTGCGGCACCTGTTTCCAGAGTAGGGGTGGATTCATGTCCTCCACCCCTGCCTTTCATTTCATTAGCATTCATTCCCTTGGGCACTGACAAACTGAGCTAGCCTATTAGATCTACATGAAAAAAAAATCTTATTTTACAAAAACAATCTCAGCTTGGTAATGAAAACTATACAAATCACAGGTCTCCCTGCTGTCCACTTTGAGGGCTTTAGTTTACCCTCGTTCTCTTAAACAAGTTTGTCAGCAGCAAGTCATTTAAGTCAAATGCAGTACATTGTGCTGCCTTCAAAATGTACGTTAACTTTTTCTTGAGTGATGTGCAAATTTATAAAGTCAAGCAAACACGTTTCTTAACCTACATGGGAATGGAGCCAGGGGTCATTCTGATCAATCTCTAGCTCAGGTTTTATTGATGGGTAAATGCTAATATCCTCCTGATTGTTTTTATATCTTTTATAACCATACCAGTTCCTGCTGCATCAATAGTTTCCCATAAAAATGAAAAATAGAAGATTCTGCATAAAAATAAAAAGGCACATGTATGTATTTGGCTAATTGTACAAGTTTCATGTGTTTTACCTTCTTGGATTATTTTGCGGTTACTGCTTTCTAAAGGGAAAAAGCACTAAGAACCAGGCAGAATGGCAGAGAGGGCTCTGAAGAGGTCAGACCTCTGAATTCACAGCTGGCTGGAGAGCAGTGATCATGCTATGCAAGTCACTAGCCTTTTTCCCGGGGGATTTTTTTGTTAAATCTCAAAGAAAATAGAAGATGCAATTTGCTACCCCAGTGTCTAATAAATAGAAAAAATATTCTCCCTTTGGTAATATATATGTGCTTTGGAAATAAATGATAAATTTATTCAATTTATCATTTGAGGATAAACTCTATCCCGACAAGCCCAAACTGAAAAGAAGTTGGGCAGAATACACCTGTGAGCTGGAAAGAGAAGAGCCCAAGTCCTTCCCTCCCCACACCTACACGGCTGACCTCCAGAAGCCCAGCTCAGGAAGGCGTGGTCACACGCAGTCAGGAGGCTCTGAGGTGAATTCAAAGCAACCGAAGGGAAAGCAAATTGCAAGATGCCTTAAAAAATGAAAACAGTGACAGTAGCACAGAACTACAAAGAGAAGCAAACTTGAAGAGGAAATTCAAAGACACCATTTCCCATTTCCAAGAGGGAAAGAGAGTCGTGGCTCCAAAGTCTGTGAGGCTGAAACTGGGTGCAAATCACTTCCAATGGAAGGGAAGATCACTAGCATCCTCTAATCCAAATTATCAGAATAGCAAGAAGTCTCTTTTTTGTTTCTTAACCGCCTGCTAAAAAATGTTCACAAGTGATGAAACTAGTTGAAAGGACACAGTCTCCTTCACTGTACTATTTCTCAACCATTTTGCAGTTAAAATATTCAAAGTAAAATTGGAGGGTTGGGGAGAGGGGGTGTGGACCGCATCATGTGTGAATATACACGGGCTCTCCCGAAAGCCCAGTGAAACAGAAACCCACGTGGATGGGCCAAGACACAGTACTCACACTCCGCGTACTTGAGGGCACGAAAGACTTTCCGTTGGGGTGTTACCCGTTTGATGTTAGGATGATCTTCCAGTGTTAGCAGTCCTGCTTTCTGCTTTTCTTTTATCTGAATCACCTCAAAATCACTCGGGTAGTCACTGGACGGATTGTTTCGAGGTATAATTCTCCAATTGTCTATTTCACTGCTCTTCAGGGCACTCGAAATAAATGAGTTTCTAGCTTTGGCTGTAAAGTATCCATTGAAAGCCACAATATATTCTGAAACCAACAACCACAAAAAACAATTTACACACACATATAATCTTATGACATATTATATTCATATACTTATATGGATATTAGGTTCGCCGGTAAAAGAAACCTTCTATGTCTTAAAACCTACAGTACTAAGAGTAGCGAATAAGACATCAGTTTAAATGTCTGGGACAGCAGGGCCCAGAACTTGGGAGATAAAATGACCTCTACAAATCACCTGATCACAGAACACAAAATCAGACACCCGTGCTTTTCTCTAAAAAAGTAAACATCAATACAAGTCTGAATGTGTGACAAAAAGAATACATGTAAGCTTTTCAAATAGGGAAATGGAATTCAGAGAAACAAAAGTTCAGTTTTATTTTACTGAAAACAATAAAAATGTGGACTGGATTATATGAGGCTATTTGCTCAGTTATTCACATCTGGTTACTTGAACTCCAGAACATAAACATTCAGCACCACTAACTTCCTTCCCCCCTTCCCGTTCCACAATGGTGTCTGTTCTGTGGAATTAAGTTATAAGGAAATAATTCAGAAAGTCACTTTCCATGCTTCATCTAAGCGAACTATGCTGGGAAAACAAATGTCAACTGAGTCAGGTCCAACGGTGATACACTCACCCCACTTGATATTTATTATAGAAAAGAAGATTTATTGATTTATTTGCAAAAGCTAACGTTCAAAAAAAATGAGGGAGACCCCCAACATTCAAAATAATATCATTACCATATTCCACAACTGTTGAGGAGAATTCCACCTTCAAAGTCAGGTGGGAACAGCCAGGGCATGGAACCTTTTCAAAAGATTTCTCTGCCAGTCTGTCACCCAGATGTTTCTTCCCACAGAGCAAAACCACTAGCAGAAGCAGCCAGATGTTGACAAGCTTCATGGTCACAAATGACTATGGTCATAAAAATTGCATAAATTCAAGTCGCACTTTTTTCTTCCTTGATTATAAGTTCATTTTTGTTTCAGTTAAAGCTGAAACAGTACTGATGAGCCATTTTTACAGTCCAGTCCCACATAAAAAAAAGTTAAATTTCATTGTCTTTTGTGGTTTGGCCTGAAAAGAGGCTTTCATTTCTTTCTTCGTTTCTTCTCCATCTTGGACATCAGATTGCTCTTCACTCTGGCCCAGACAACTGAGTCCTGTGCTCCATTTGCACCACAGAACCAAAGTCCAAAGAGGCTAATCAATCACTCTGCCAGCCAATCTACAAAACAAAACAGGCCGAGGTATGGGCATTAGTAATGCACTGCTACAGCCAGGCAGGGCTGAGTTACAAGGCAATTAAGATCAGAAGGTCAAAAAGATATCTCACTTATGAGACACAATGAATGTATGATGCAATCATGAAACATCTTACTATTTTGCTTTTATTTGGTCACTCCTCACCTCTTTCTGGGAAGAAATCAAACATTAAAAATGAGGGCCTCCCTGTTGGCGCAGAGGTTAGGCACTGCACTGTGGAGATTCCCACATGGTGCAGCAGACCTCCTATCTCGCCCACTGCTCCCCTCAGCAGTGTATTTCCGCCCATCTGCCTGTTCTACTCCCCACTCTGTCTCTGGTGAACCCTCTCGCCTCCCCACGCCTCTGGCCTGTACCCCAGCTTGTATGTATAAAGAAATAAATCTTTAAAAATAATAAATAAATAATGACAACAAATGAGGAAATCTACGATAACCAAGTAACACCAGTAATGTTAAGCGCACTGGCTCTGAACATCCAAGCAGCCAAAGAGGAGAAATCACTGGCCTGTGCTTCTGATTCTTGACTGTTTATTTCAGACTCTGTTTTCCTATCATTTGCAACTCTTCACCCCAGGGTATCCCCCTAATCAGTACATTCTTCATAAATTTCACCAGGTATACAGGCAAAAGCTCTGAAGGCACCCCAACTTTCTACTTAAAGACAAACTAATTTCTATGCAAATCAAGTACTCAGTAGTACCTTAGGAGGGACACTGCTTTAAGTTACTCTAGCTGTACCTTTTCAGATTCTGAAACATGTTCTGCCTATTCTATGAACAGCAAAGAAGGGTTTTTATTGTCATTAGCTTACTTTACCTGAAACCTCAACTTAAAGAATACTTAACCTGCTAAATGTGTTATAAGATTGATTACCTCTTTACTGGAAATGATATCAGAGGGCAGTCTGTAAGGTGAATTACTGGCAAAGAAAAAGTATTAACTACATGTGGGCACAGATCCCTTTCAAAATAACCGGATGGTCGGAAAAATGATCATTCTTCACAGTGGAAATAAGAGCAGCAGGGGAAACACGCTGCGGCAGCACGCCCAGAAATCACTGCACGTCACCATGCAGCCTAGGGATGCCGGCAAGGGGGAGTCAAAGCAAAGCAACCACACGGGCTTTATTTTTTTTTTTGAGATTTATTTATTTATGCATACAAGAGCTGGGGTGCAGGCCAGAAGTGTGGGGTTGAGAGGAGTCACCACAGAGACAGAGTAGGGAGCAGAACAGGCAGATTCACTGAAATCCACTGCTGAGGGGGGCAGCAGGGAGTGGGGGGGTAAAGTCTGCTGCGCCGTGTGGGTCAGCTCCCTGGCCCGGGATTGAACGCCAAACTGGCACTGCAGTGGCTGCGGATAGCTTCATAGTCCTTAGACTTAACCCCTGCGCCACGGAGGCCCTTAAATGGCTGCTAGCTTTTAAGAAGAAAATCCTCAGGACAGTTATCCTTTCCAAGAGAGGCTGCCAAGCTGTTAAAGCTACTCTTCCAGCAGAAACTGAGGCTCCAGAGCAACCAGGAATGTTTGGTTTCTGAAACTGTTGGGGGAGAAAGGACGGCTTGGACAAAATGCACAGATAGGTTTTTACAAAGCCAACCCCACATCAGACCAGAGAGATCCAAAGACTACAATCCCACGATGCCATCATCACCAAACGGAGGATACTGGGAACTGAGGGTGGAGTTGAGCAGCCATGGTTGGATATATAACCAGACATGTGAGCTGGGGGGCACTGGGTTGTTCGCCAGGTTTTCAGTGCGCTATTTAGATTCCAAGTCAGCAGAAGTGATAAGACGCATTCACCAATTTTTTTTTTCTTTTTCCCTTCCCTTTTTGTAAATAAACCCTTTATTAATTTTATTGTGTGTGTCTGCAGTTGAGTCTTTTAGTCCCTTTTAAGCGCACAGGTGAGAACCCACAGAAGGCACACCATTTTATATCGGGGTGCCCTATAACAAAACTACTTACATGTGAATCTATAAACAGACTGAAAAACGGGGTCACACTGTCCAAAGAATTTTTAAAAGCTTAATAATTAGGCCTGTAATAATTAGGACTACAGTAGCACACGATCCTAGAAAGCAAGCCTATCTACAGAACTGAAGAGCCAGGCTGGTGGAGCTCACCGAGAGAAATTACTTCCTTAGGAACTGAAGACCAACAAAGAGAATGCCGACCACAAACACAAAGAAATTAAAAACAAGGGGCAGCACAGAAGAGAGAAGGCCCCACAAGCCACTCAAAGTCACTCCAGCATATTTGATAGCAATCCTGTTCGGCATGAGTCCCAATTTTTTATGTTTATACCCGAAACTTTGAGCAATGGGGTATCACAGAGTATAAGAATACCTGTGTCTATATAGCTTAATCATACTGTTGCTGGTCAAAGAAGCTAGAGCTAACCTCTGCTAATGAGTTGTCCTATTATAGTAAACAAATTTATCAGTTGAGAGATTTAAACCGCTCTCGACCTCAAGGCAAGTTGTTTTTTTTTTTTAAGATTTATTTATGCATACAAGAGCTGGGGTGCAGGCTAGAGGTGGGGGGGCGGGGGAGAATATTCACCAGAGACAGAGTGGGGAGTGGAACAGGCAGATCTACTGAAGTACACTGCAGAGAGGGAGCGGTGGGCAAGGCAGGAGAGGTCTGCTGCACCATGTGGGGAGCTCTCTGGCTGTGGATGGAACTCGCGCGGCGTGGCTGCAGATAGCTTCATAGTGCTGAGGCTTAACCCAAAGTGCCACCAGGTAGGCCCAAGGTAAGTTGTTTTTTAAAAAATGATGAAACACGGGCCTCCCTGGTGGTGCAATGGGTTAAGCACAGCAGCATGAAGCTATCCAGAACCATGGCAGCACGAGTTCAATTCCCAGCCAGGGAGATTCCCACATGGCACAGCAGACCTCTCCTGCCTCGCCAGCTGCTCCCCTCAGCAGTGTACTTCAGTCGACCTGCCTGTTCTGCTCCCCACTCTGTCTCTGGTGGATCCTCTCACCACACCACACCTCTGGCCTACCACCCAGCTTGTATGCAGAAATAAATAAATCTTTTAAAAAAAATGATGAAACAAAAACCCTGTAACTCTTCTGCCTTAAGTTAAAGAACCTATAAAGTACTTGGACTATATGTAACGAAAATAGTAGTGACAATATTAGACAGCGAATCTTAGACCTTACTGGGACAGACCAACTAAACCTGTTCCAAAATAATTTACACACAGGTGTGTGTAAAGAGAGTGAATTGATAATGTAGCCTCTGCAGAAGTAAGGGCTGATGCTCTGTCCACTGAGGCAGGAGCCTGACTTTATAAAGAAGAGAAATGAAAAAAAGGACCAGGGTTTTTCGGGTTCCTTTCTCATTTTAAAATGCCTAAGTAATCACCCTCCCAAATAGAAAAATAAAACCTCTTAGGTTTTTGAAAAATAGGACATTGCAGTATCACAAGACATTCTCTGTAGTCATTACAGTTTTCTTAAGCTTAAGACACTGCACGCTGCAGAGGAAACACAAACTAGTCTACGAGAGGGACCCCCTCGGGGGTGATCCAGCAGAAGCCCCTAGACAGGGATACCAGGACAAGAAGGAAATGGCTGAAGAAGAGGCACATGCACATGCAGCGCCAGGGATTCAGCTGGGAGGGTTCTCCCAGGTGCAAGAGGGGGCCTGGGAGGGGGGAGGGACAAGGGGAAGGGCAGCTGGCTCTGGTGGAATCTGAGCTGGTAGGGCAGGAAGGATGGAAACAGGAGGGAGAAGTGGGGTGCTCTGGGTAGAGCAGCAAGAGACCAGGAAACAGGCAGCCCTGCATAGGCTCAGGAAGCCATCCAGAGAAACAGCAAGAAGCCACCCAGGAGAGGCAAGGGGGGGGGGGGTAGCAAGGGCCTAGGAAATCTGAGCAGAACATCCAGCAAACAGGAACCACAGAACATCTGCAGCCAACATAGTGAGCCTCACACAGTTTGGCAGAGCTAAACAGCTGGGGGACTGATGAGCACCTCTACTCCCCCGTGCACCTCAATCAGAGTATGTTCCAGGTAGGAACAGAAAGTAAAGCATAAAGCACTTAGCTAGTGAGAAACGCCTTACTTTAAAAGAAGAAAAAAGATGAGGGACATGACTCATCAGGGTAAGGAATGAGATTTTAGACAAAGCAGTGCAGAAGTCTCTGAGAAGAGACTTTTGAGTAAAGACCTGCTGGAAGCAGAAAGCACACCAAGTCATGTGAGGAGGGAGCTACAGCACCGGAAAGCAGCAGGTGCTAAGGTCCAGAGGCAAGGCACACATTTGGTCTCTGTGCAGACAGCAAAGAGGGCAGCAGCTTCAGAGGCAATAGATAGGGTGCAGGGGAGGGGCTTGCAGAGCAGACCGGAGCTCAGCATGCACAGAGCAGAGAGGGAAGGGGAGGCCTGAGTCCAGCAGGCCAGTGGTTACCCTGATGCCCTGCAAAGGTTCACTCTGGTTTCATGTTTCGGGGCACAAGGGGGCAATGAACGGCACCTATAAGAAAGAACCCAAGGGAGAGAAAAAGCTGGCTTGGGTCAGGAATGGTCTTATGAGATGTTGGGGGCGGGGTGTAAGTCAGGTGCCCAGGGCCTGGAAAGTGGTGGTTGCCTAAACGACTGCAGGAAAAGCTGGTCTGGGGGACACGAGCAGGAGCTGAGTCCTGACCGGGTGGAATTCAGGAGGAACCATGGAGGGCAAGTTTCAGGGCAAAAGCCTGAGCAGTCTGACATGGGGGGGGGTGGAGAAGAAAAAAGGCAGAATGAAACAGGGAGGTCAAACCCCACCCCACCCTCACGAAAAATCAGTGGAAAAAGCTTCCATAAGGAAAGATGGTCAACGGAAAGAGACTGATGGTTTATAGTCATTGAAAGGTGATGCCGTCCCAGTGAAGTATAAGCCTTGCCACTGGCTTCAGTACACTGACCATCACCTCCAACCAGCCTGCTCTAGTCTCCAAATCCCTGGACTAGAAAAACCCCCGGACTAGAAAAACCCCCCGAGGATAAATGAATGGTTTGGAAATGACAAAGACAGGGACACACCTCCCTATTTTGTTTGGATCTGGCTACCCAGCTTCTGTGCTTCAAAGGCGAACTAAAATCTGGATTCTAAAAGGACACTCTTTTCAAGGGTCTATGGCTCATAAAATGATGCCAGCAGACACTGCCCTGCATACTGGCGCTTGAAGGCCCACACTACACCTTCCCAGGCACCTAGGTACACAGCAGATCCTGCCCACCCTTTGGTGCAAGGCAAGGCTGGTGAGCACTCCCCACACTCCATCCAGCAGCAAGCAGATACAGAGCATGAAGTATGCTCCATATACACTCATACACACATGAGAACAAAAATACTTTGAACGAGTCCTCATTTTCCTCTTCCTTGCTTACTGAATAACTCAGGTGAGGACAAGAAGGTAGGTGTTTGTGGGAGCCCTGATGGCCCAGAGCAGGATGAGAGTCTGATGGGGTGAAGGTGTGTGGGATGGAGAGGAACCTGCTCAGGGACGTCAGAGCTTCAATGGAGTAATGGCAGTTGATGATGGAAATTGACTTAATCAAATAATTTAGAGATAAGAGAAGGCAACCTTTTCATTGTCAGCAAAGGAAGTTACCAATATAAGGAAAAAACCTGAATGAACCATTCAGGATCAGACTGAAACTAGAAGTACTGATATGAACTCAAGTTTCACTATGTAGACAGAGATATAAACACGTGCAAATGTGTGTGCACACACATTTCCTCGTTCTGTCAGCTGAAAGGGCATGGGAGGGGTGACATCCAGATAATAGGGGGTGCCTACCTAGTGCCAGAGCTGATTTCCC
Organism: Scalopus aquaticus; assembly: GCA_004024925.1. NCBI lineage: Eukaryota > Metazoa > Chordata > Mammalia > Eulipotyphla > Talpidae > Scalopus > Scalopus aquaticus. Next base: position 105,164 of record PVIJ01002325.1, read on the forward strand.
AAATACCATTCTCTATTAAAACAAACCAGGGGACCTCCCTGGTGGCACACTATGAAGCTAACAACAACCAATGCAGCAGGAGTTCGATCCCCCGCCAGGGAGCTTCCCACATGGCGCGGCAGACCTCTCCTATCTTGCCCGCTGCTCTCCTCAGCAGTGTATTTCAGTTGATCTGCCTGTTCTGCTCCCCACTCTGTCTCTGGTGAATCCTCCCCCCCACCCACATCTCTGGCCTACACCCCAGCGCTTGTATGCATAAATAAGTAAGTCTTAAAAATAAATAAATAAAATAAACAAAACTCCTTGAAGAGGAGCTAGTTTCAGGCTGGGCAGGGTAAGAACAAATGAGTCTGGAACATTTTCTAGTGCCAAAAAGTGAGGACGCGCTGGAAGAATGAAGGCACTGTGTCAGAGGGACACAGAGGCCAGCTTGGGACAATCTGAGCATCCAAATAAATCATGAAAGTGACAGATTCTAACCAGTGAAGAAAGCAGGAAAACATGAAAAATGACGTATGAAGAACAGAAATCAAGTATTTGAAAAAGAAATATTTACAGTCTCAAATGTCTGCCAACGAAACACTGCTAATACAAGGAAAAGGGATGACTTGCCAGTGGAGAAGCTTCATCAAGCTAAGCAGCAGCAAGGCAAACAGCCTGGGGGCACCACGCAGTGTACAGCAAGGTGCTCACCTGAATCAGATCAGGAGGTACCAGCAAAGCCCAAACCCAGGAACACTGCTCAGAGCACTAGTCTCCGATTTCCCTAATAAGGCCAAGGAATGGCTGCCAAAGGGTATCAACTAAAGGAAATGTAAGAGACACAGCACTCACTGCGACTCCAGCTCCTAAGCCAGACCCCTCTGCTGCAGAAAGAGGACTGGGACAACCAGCAAACCCCAATGGGGCTGCTGGTGACAGACTGCAGTGGGGGGGCAGGACCCACTTTCTGACTCAAAGGCTGCCCTTGTGGTTACATGCCAAGGCTCCTGCTTGCAGGAAAGGAAATGCCTACCTGCACACCTGCAGATAATGGACATCAGGTGTGCACCTGACTTTCAAGTGGTTTAGAGAAAAACAGGTGTGTGCCATTCCTAAAACCTTTCCGTAGGTGATTTACAAAATACAAGTAACGTGTTTAGTTGCCTGGAATGTTCCAAATAGGATGAGAGTAATAAAATTTTTAAGTAGTGGGGGGAGGGGTGCAGGACAATTACAAGTCTTATTTAGACTTTAATCTGTTCCGATCAATTTGTGCATAACCAGAACTTATCTCGTATCAGACAGATTTACACACACCCACCGTAACACAGCACGACATCCCGACATCCCAACATCCCCACAGATGGCACCGAGCTAGTCAAAGTGAAATGAAAGCATTTCTCATTCCAAGGAATTGAGAGACCTCCTAAAAAGACTCAAGGTAAACTCCACTAAAATTAACTTGTGTTTCTATGATTTTATAAAAATCCAAGTAACATTTTTAAAAAATTGAAGTACCCAATGTATAATACAAATCACATTTAAGAAATCACCAAACCAAATAAAAATATAAACACTCATGTTGGACTGATGTTAAAAAAAACAAACAAACTCGTAACCCTTTTAAATGGCCATTTGCCAATCTATATTACAAGCCTTAAAAATGGATATAAAAATGTTTGGTCTATAAATCCAGATATAACAAAAATTAACATTTACTGCACACTTATCACAAGGCAGGCAAAATTCTCAGTAACACTCATGTGTGAACTGAGTTAATCCTCACAACAACCTGTTTCTACCACATCTGCAGATTATAAAATTAATGTTCAAGTTGCCAAGCACTCTTCCTGGGGCAACACGGTCAGTGAGAAGGAAACTAGGCAGGAACTGGGTAGTCTAAAGTCAGAATGCTCTCAGAAGATAGTTACACTACGTTTCTGAAATCTGCCCTAGAAATTAGTCCATGTAAGTGTGAATCTGAAAGCATACAATGATTAATGTCCAAGGATTTTAAGGAGGAAAAATTAGAGACCATCTAAATGTGCAATAAGGGTTGAACTAAATAATTAACCCTTTGCACTCCGAACCATTCTGGACATTGGCTACCAGCTACTCGACGCTACTTTGCGGCGGAAACGTGCATTTACAGACCCTCGTATTATTTAGTATAATTTTGGAACCAAGTAAAGTATTATAATGATATTGGATTTATATGAATTGGGTGACATCGAGGAACGCATATTTGCAAAAAAAACAATATTTTATTGTTTGTAATTTTGTACAGTATGATAAGTTTTGTAACACTCCCCAATATGAATTGCAGGCTGATTAGTGCACATTCTCGTCCGACACAAAACCCGCTGACATTTCTTGTATATATCTTAGTAATTTTACGATATTTTGATTTAATTTCTTGTGCCATTTCAAGATAAAACTTCAGGGAAACATGCATGTCGCAAAAAGTTGCGTTGAAATAACTCAATTCCCCGTAATCACTAATAAACTGCAATGTCCCCTGAGAGGGGACATACGAGTGATATGCTAGAATTCCGATGTCCTCTGAGAGGGGACAGCGGAGTGCAAAGGGATAAACTGCAATGTCCCCTGAGAGGGGACATCCGAGTGATATGCTAGAATTCCGATGTCCTCTGAGAGGGGACAACGGAGTGCAAAGGGTTAACATTCTTCCTCATAATGAAATACTATACAGTAATTTCAAGTTATATTCCCCTGGAAGAATGAAGAATGGCCCCTCAAAGATGCCCACATCCTCACCCCCAAAACCGATGTTACTTTACATGCCCAAAGGGACCTAGCAGCCATATTCAAACTAAGGATGAGATGATTCTAGGTTATCCACGTCATTACAAATCTTTGTAAGAGGGAGAAAGGCGATCTGAGAGGGCAGTAAGATATGTGAAGATGGAAGAATGACACGGGAGGTAACATGGGAAGGGGCCACAAATCAAGGAACACTGGCAACTCTAGAAACTGAAAAGGAGAATAAACAAATTCTCCCCTGGAAAGTCCAGAAGGAATGAGGACCTGCTGATACCCTGAATTTAGCTCAGAGACTGATTTCAAACCATTAACCTCCAGAAGTTAAGTATAGTCACATTGTTTTAAGCCATGGTATTTGGAGAAATTTTTCACAGCAAAAGTAGGAAGCTAGTATATTTCCCAAAGAATGTGAAGGAAAGCTATTGAAATATTAAGTAAAACAGTTCATGTACAGTGTGATCCAAATTTTGATTTTTAAATATGTACTTGCATATATAGGAAAAAAAGAAAGGATTACAACAAAATGGTAAAAATGGTTCTACCTTTCAGTAGCATGAATTTAGGTATTTTCTTTTTAATTCTATTTTATTTTCACTTTTACAAAGAGCATACGGTATATTTCTATAATTAAACATTTAAACACTAATAAATCTTCTAAAATAATTTGTATAGAGAAACAAATTTTCAGGAAAGACAGTGGCACAAAAGATTCAAAATTATGTTAAAGATTTAACTTTACTTGTACAAACACCAGAGCTTAAAAAGAACTATTTCCTAGAAATTGTTTTCAAAAATTGGTTTCTACCTTACAGCCTAAGGTAAAGGCTTTAGCTAGTTCATTCTGAAAAGGCTCAACAGTCATAGTATCACTTACTCATAGGGCCTAGTTAGGGCTGTTACTGGATCCACTAAGTGCTTATTGGATTTACTTTCTATAAATTCTTATGCAGAAGAACTAGCTATCTTTCCATACAAAGTGCACCCCACAGGATGGTATCTACACAATTATAGATTTTCCAAAAGCATAGTTATCTGTTTGAAGGCTGAACAGACAGTTTTAATTCTATTATTTTTACCACGCTAACACTGCTATACAACACCGTGTAATTCAGAGGTGTAGGTTCACATTTCTTTAGATGTATGTCACCACACTGCACCCATCACCAAGGCACCATAGTAATTACACATTTAACCAGGTGTAGTCAAAAAATACTTGCCATCAAATACTAAATGGAAAATAAACAGATCAAATAATGTATGCAGTAGTAAGATTTAAAGAGATAACATGTGAAAGGGAGAAAAGATAAAGGAAAGTTATGACTTGGTTTAATTAACATCTAAGTTCTTTGCAGTTCTAAGACTGTTCTAGGAAGAGTTATATAAGAATATCACTAAGATGAGTGATAATTCTAGATATAACTAAAGTACATCTGAAATCATTTCTTTGCAAATAATTTAAAAATACAATTCAGGTGCAAGGAAATTCCTTGTATCACCTGGTAGGGAATGTGACCATGCAGATATGCATTGCTTTTTAATGAATTATTTTACTGAAATAGGTCCAGAGGAAAATGGAATTATGTTTAGGCCTTGAAAGGCTACATTTAGTTGAATTAAAATCTGGCTGTAAAATACCACTTTCATAACTAATTGAATCCCTGGCTATATTACCACTGTTTAACAAGCTAACATCTAAGCGACACCAAACCACACCACCTTAAAGATGTATTCTTAAGCCCGAGTGAACACTTCCTTCAGGCACATTATGTCCAGCCATAGGTTTTGTAGGGGGAGAAAACAGATTATTCAGCCCAACAGGTCAACAGGGCCAAAATCAACAAATCTTAGTCTAAACTGTCTTTCACAGGTCAGTCTTCACAGATGGTGCTCCTATCAACTAATTCTCGGTCCAGTGTTGCTGAGACAGAAGACACCTCCAAACTAGTACTTTCTTCATTTTACTTTCAATTCATCTCCTTAAGCAAGTAAGATTAATAAATCTTGTTAACAGATTTCTTCAGCCAAAATTTCTTCAGTCAAAACCCTTCAAGCTTCAGGGAAGGGTCATCAACTTAAGTCTCTCTACCACCACATTATCTTCCTCAGGCAAAGCAATGCAAGAGTCCAAGGTCTCCTACAAATGCAAGGTCCAGCTTTCCATTCTTAATTTGCCTAGTCACCAAGGGTTAGAGTTGTCACATTTTCAATATAACCAATATTTCACTCTCTCCTGGTGGAAAGCAGTAAGCTGCGAATCTCCCCCAAACCCTTCCTTGCAACACTAATGGAAGCATGTATAGTCTGTCTAAGCCCCAGACTTCCCAGCTTCTGCTAGTAAAGTGTGCATGGCATTTACTGTGGCTGCTACTCAAAGCTGCATACAAGATCCATCTACCCGCAGACTACGAGAAAACGGATTCAAAAAACTGGAGTTGAAGGGAGAGCTAAAAGCCTTTGGACAAGAAGGAATCCTGTTGGATCCCACGACAGCTAGGTGTTTCAAAGGTTCCACAAACACTGCATTAGAATGTTACTTTCTTCATGGACAGGGCCAACTCCTGATTATAATGGGTACCTCAGGAGTCATGGGCAAGAGTCCAACTTGGGCCAGCTCCACCCCCACCCAGCTCTTGCCATCAGCATCATACAAGGGAAGGCAAAACAAAATTTTATTTGCAAAAAGCACGCTGCATGAACAAATAAAACAAAATAGAAACAAATATATCAACATAAAATGGGTGCCGCAGAAAAAAAGAAAAAAAAAAGCTGGGACGAATGACGGTTCCCCAAGCAGCTCATTTTTATTCAGATGCAAACTGAAAAACTGTGAAGCGCAAAGCTTCATCAGAGCAGTTACAATTAAAACTAAAGTAAATTCTCCAGAAATCAACTCTGAGACCTTAGGGCCACTCTCTCTCATTTGGAAGTGTCAGTCAGAATCTACAGTAAATGTAAACATTCGACTTGCGAAGACAAACCGGTCAAAATTCTCGGGGACTCTACCCAAAACAAGAGGTAAAGATCTTAATAAAAACGATCTTTACTGAAGACCTGTAACCTCGGTTTCGGGTGGCAAAAACAACACGACAAGGCCAGGTTTTAAGATCCCAAAGGTCTGAAAGACATTCCGGTCCTGACAGTCTCACGGGCCCAGGTGCCATCGAGCTTTAAGCTGCCATTTGGAAATCAGCGGAGCCGCAGATACAGACCGCGCTACGGCAAAGAACTGAGGTCACCTAAAACCTGCTAGCAGCGCCCCTCGGGCGCAGCCCCCGGAGGATGGGTCCCTTCGGCGGTCGAGGACCAAAACCCGGCATATCGCTCGCTCCAAAAACGCTTATTTCACGTAAAGAAAATGATGGGCTGGCGCAAGCGACCAAACCGTGTGAATACGGAGAAAGACCTGGCCTGTCGGCAGCCGGGATCCGACCCCGCCAGGGCAAGGCGGCGCAGGACGCGCGGTCTCCTCCCACGTCCACCCCCAGCGCCCAGCACCGCCGGGTCCCCAGCACCGCCCCCCACATCCGGGCCCCGGACCCCGCGTCTCGCCCGGCACCGCTCTCCGCGCCCCGCCCCTGCCGCCCGGCGGGTCCAGGGTCGCACAGAGGACCCGGCCGCGGCCCGCACGGACCCCCGCCCTCGGGGCCTGGGATGCGGCGGGCACGGCTAAACGCGCGGGCGGCCGCGCAGGTCTTGGGGCGCGCGGCTCCGGAGAGCGGGCCGCCTGACGTACCTGCGGCTGTCTCAGGCTCGGCGGCCCGGGGATAACGGCGTATCCTCGGCGAACACGCCTTGGGACTCCATTCGGGGCTGTTTACTCTAAACTCTCGCGAAATCGCGCGATGCAGGAAAGGAGACGGACGGCTAAGAGCGCCCGCCCCGCCGACCGTGCGTGCCCTGCGTGCGCGCGCAGGACGCCGAAGGCCGTTGGGCCCTGGCCGGGAGAGTGGAAGGTGTCGCGAGGTCTGCGGCCCGGGGGCGTGGCGGGAGACGGAGGGCGGGGCCAACTCCGCTGATTTCCACCTATGCCCCTATTGCAGCGTCCCTGCTTCTAAGCCCTTTGGGCCTCTCTGCACCTCCGACCCCACGCGGTTAGTCTGTTTAAGAAACAAAGGTTTTTTTGTCACACTTTTAAAAGTTTGCCTCCCCCAAAAGTCAGTGATTTAGATACTACAGCCACCTACTGTCTTCAGGCTCATGTAGAACTGGCACACAGGTGACACTGATCACAAATGGGGGAACTGAGATCATTTGAAATGCGATACCAGGTATTGCAAAGATAGAATCATCCAACTAGCTTTGTGATCATGGGCAAGTTGTACCTCAGCTTCCTCACCCCCAAAATAGAAATACTAATGCCTACCTCTGTAGATAAGGGTTAAGTGAAATATACACAAGTAGTTCTTGAGTCAACTATGGCGGTGCCATCTAACCCACACCTGATTAAGTTCTTCCCCCAGTCTGAGACAGCATCCAAGGTTGGGATCCTTCAGATAATTCTTGACTCTCTCGCATTTGTAAATCCTCAAAGTTAAATAAGCACTTCCTGCTGTCACCCCTTAATGCATTTGTCATCTTAGCCCATCTTGGTATAATGGGTAAATTGGTGTAGGCCAGCGTTAACAGCCCTCTAAGTCCCTATGCCACTGAATACACAGCCCACATAGCCTGGTGAATTGTAAGTACCACATGATCAGAGACTACTGCCAGCTTCTGGGGGCCCTATAAACTGCAGAGGCCTGGGGCATGACACAGAGGTGGCTAGGCACTCTACCAAGAAAAGCCAAGAGCCACAGGATCCTGGTTTACCGGTTTTCCACCACTGTGGGTTCTAAAATCACTTCCTCAACTCATGCTTCATGTGTATAATAAAGCATTCACAAGTCCATGGGAAGGTAAATCTTTATTCAAAGTAAATACTATTTTAAATAGCAACAGCGGAGCTAATACTGAGACAGACACACAGATATACTGGATTTGGTTTCAGAGGGCACACACAATGTCAAGACTGAGGACACCACTGAATCCTCTGTTTCCCAAATGTGACAAAGTTTGAAGTAACTGAGGTTTAAAAAAACAAAAATCTCCTCGAAAGTCTGTCTTCTAGTTGTTTCCCCTTTCTTCCTTCCTTCCTTAAACCCACTACAATCTACTTTTCATCCCTGCCACTGACGAAATGGTTGGTGGCAAAACCACCAGTGATCTATATGTTGCCAAAATCAATGATCAAAATCAACCCTCATCTCACTCACCCTATAAAGAGAATGCGACTAAGAGATCAACTTAGTAGTTTCAAAAGATTGACTAGTCACCTGGATTGTACAAGCTGAATTATCAATGTTTAATGAATTACTACCTCAGTTATTCACAGATTTATTTTTTGGAATTTTTTAAACAACTTTATGGGAAAAAATGTGTCTTTCATTATAAACTGACTTAAAAACATCTTGAGCAACACCTCTTCTAAATGAAGCGGAAGCACCTGCTTTGACTGTTAAATTTTCATTCACAGATTGTTTCAAACCCTCCTATATCACACATTCTTAGTAAGACACTGCATCTACAATGGCCCAGTGGGGGCTCTCAAATGAGTTCTGGCAAAAAGTCTTTTGAAAGAGGAGAGCTAGGGAAGAGTCTTGGTTGTGATTTTTCACTAACTTGGCACATTTAGCACATTAATATGCTTCCCGCCAAGAGAGAACGTTGTATGACTGGCATGGCTTCCTTTTCTCATCATATAACAACAATTCAATACCTAATTTCAAAACACAAGCCATCATTGTACCACCTCCACACCTCAGAAATCATCATCTGATGGTATTTTTACATAAAGTTGCTGCTTCTTATCATACATCAACTAAAGTTCAGTGGCACAACGTCATATTTTTCATAGTCTTAATGACTATAATTAATTGTTGGGTGACAGAAAATGACAAATCAGATAAAATAAAGGCTTCCAAACTAACCCATTAACATGTCCGTGCTATGTAGTGCTGTGCACTTTCACATTCTAAGGTCTTCCTCTTATGTGATGAAGGCCTGAGCTGGAAGTGGAAGAGCTTCTGAATGTACCCATGCCCTTTGAATCCAAGTCACACCTGGAAAGGCACAGGCGACATCACTGGCAAAACTGTGTGTAACATAAAGGCACGCTTGCGCCTACTCACCATAGGCTATCACGCCAGGTGAAAACAATTCCACGGAAGTCCTGATTTCAATCCATTTACTTGCTTCTGCATCAGTGCCACACTATTAAACTGTGAATTTTTATTCTGCACACATATTGTCATATTCCTAGAGTGATTTACAACCTTCAAAGCACTAGGCATGTGGTCCTCAAACCTATTTGGTTTTATAGGACCTGAACCAAAAACATTTGTTAGCTGGTTTCAATGCTATGTCATGGGCGTTGTACACAATTATCTGCACAGCTATTCAGAGTCCACACCACAAGGCAGAATCTCATGACACAAACCCAAAATAAGCTTCTAACTTATGTCAACAGATGCACTAGGTCACAGCACACACATAATTTGTCCATTTTTTAACTACTATCCATAAACATTTGATGTTAACACCAATAACACTACGAAATAGAATAATATTACATAGAAAAGTGTATGAACACCAGCTACGATGAGCTCTAAGGGGCTACACTTCAGGTATAAAATGAATCACAGGTTTGAAATCACTACTTATCCACAATAATTATAAATTAAGAGGTGATATGTTCAAATCTAGGAATGACTTCCACCATAGCTTAAAACGAAAAGCAGAATGTAATAAGTAATATCATACAGGGGAAACCTCTAGCACAAAACTGGGGGGCTTGTTTAAGATGAAGAGGAATAATCTAGAACTTTAATACCCCATAAGGTTCGACATTAAGCCATCTTGACAGGAAATCTTAAACGTAACTTACCCATAAATAAAGTCGTCGATGCCTACCACAATCGTGCACACTCACTGTTCTCTACGGAAATGTCAGTGGAAGAGCAGCATTTCCACACACGGGGTCAGACGAATAGAGCTACGCAATATAACACACAGAGCTACTGCTAATACTCCAAGTACAGCAATCTTACTCACAAAGTAACACCTTTCCATCGTCCTTCCTGATGGACACTTGAAAACCAATACTAGAAGTTCATCTACTGAAATAGGTCACTGCCCGTAAAAAAAAAAAATCTGAAATGAAAGAGCTGACAACTCACATTATCAGTATATTTCAGTATCAGATTGCTGTACTTCCTAGAATAACATAAATTACACAACTTTTGAATAGTTTAGCAGGGGAAAGCATCAAAATTTGAGTTTCTTTGATCAGTCCTTGCGCCTCTGCCATTTCCGTGGCCCTTGAAGTTGTCCACAGCATTTGGTAAAAGTCTTACGTTTGCTTTGCAAATGGTGAGTCCACCGTATGCTAAGTAATCAGGAACAAAAGACAAGAAAGCAGAGAAATGAAATGTGCATCTCCAAGGTCAGAATACTGCAGGTTCCCAGGAGCTGGTAAAACTTCCAGAATCATCATCCACTTTCATGCATTGCAGGATAAGGCCTCCTTACGCAAAGAACGATTGAGAATGTTCGCTCCCCACACCCAGAGCCATTCAGGCATGTACTGTGCAAAAAGAAACTAAAACAAAAGGGAGAAAGGTGACAAGGTTAGATCCTGCAGTCATCAACAAAGAAGCCCAGGCATCAAGTAACTTACTCTAACAAGCATCACCAATCACGCTAAATACAACCTGGTGCTACTGCACTGAGCACACAGGTTTGCTCCAGGGGGGCTTGACTCCTCAAGTAAGTAATATCACACAGGGCAAATATATAGCACAAAACTGGGGAGGCTTGTTTAAGATGAAAAGGAATAACCTAGAGCTTTATCACCGCATAAGGTCCACGTTAAGCCATCTTGCTAGGCAATCTTAACAGTAACTTACCCCTAAACAAAGAAGGATGGCCCCCAAGCACCCCTCTCTGCCAGGGCTGCTCATGCCCACATGAAACCAAGTGGCTTTACCCTTCCTGAGCGGGCTATGAATGGAATGTTCATCTGGCTAAGAATTATACAATCATGCCAGAAATAAAGGCAGTTAAAACAGATCCGTGTGAGGGGCCTACCTGGTGGCGCAGCGGCTGTGCACTGCGCTGTGGAGCTGTCGGCAGCGCGGGCGATATAAGTTCGACGCCCAGCCGGGGAGAATCCCACATGGCGCAGCAGACCTCTCCTACCTCACCCGCTGCTCCCCTCAGCAGTGTATCTCTGATCTGCCTGTTCTGCTCCCCACTGTCTCTGGTGAACCCTCTCGCCACCCCACGCCTCTGGCCTGTACCCCAGCTTGTATGTATAAAGAAATAAATTAAAAAAAAAAAAACAGACCCATGTGGCTAGTGCTGTATGAGAAGACTGGTGTTTGAGGGTAGGAAAGCAAGACATAAATATAGCCTCTCATTCTTAGTTAATTCACAACACAGAAGAATAACTGGAAATCTGTATACAATATGTTTGCTGCCTCAAATTTCACACGGTAAATTTCTTACAGGCTGAAGACTGACAAAATTGAAATTAGAACAAAATTTAGATCTTTGCCACCCGAGAAAACTGCGTTCATAAGAAATGATGATCACAAAAAAGGAGCCAGGGCAAAAGCTACCAGAGAAATCAGCTATGAAAAACACAGCCATCAATGAGTCAAATCTTGTAAAACAGAACAATTAGATAATGTTCAAAATAATCTGAGTAAAATAAAAATGAAAATAGAAAACAAAGTTTTAACAGCTTTGCATAGAAAATTACTTGAAGAATTAAATTAGCCTCAGAGAATTTCTTGGCAGAAAAATACACATGCTTAAGAAAAGTTCCTCAATAGGAACAAAACTTAATTATAGTTAAGACATTAACATTTATAAATGCAGTGAAAATATTGTTTGCCCCTACAGCCCATTCTCACTATATTCTCATTTCTAAGGGAACATCAGTCAGTGGTTTCTAAAAATACTTTTTAGGTTTCTCTGCTTTTCTCTAGTAATTAAGGATCTAGAAATAGTCACTTAAGTAAAATGGTTTCTTACTAAAAAGACTCTGGCCAAATCTTTTGATAAAAGGGAAAATTAACAGTTGGTTTACTTATCTGTTTATTTGGCAATGGTAAATTGGATCATTTTAATGCAAAGAGTTGCAAAAACACCGATTTGATAATTATAAAACTCCACATATTGAAGGCAAAAAAAAAGATTCTAAACTAGGGCACATCTACTTCCCATGCCAGATAAAGAAAAACGAATCTATTATGAAGAATCATTTCAAGTTCTCTATCCAATATTTTGAATGAAAATTTCATTTCAAATGTTTAACAAAGTTACTCTTTAAAATACTGAAGACTCAAATCACCATCATGCATGTATACACATTAAAAAAAATTTCCAGCTTCTTGAACAAATCAATCCACCAATACGCTGAGAAGCACCTGCCATAACAGTTACATGAAATACACACCTGTTGTGCAGTTTTGCTATTCTGGATTATACTATTGACTTAAAGGAACCCCCCTCAAAGCAGCACTACAATCTTTGTAACTTTGAAATTCCCACATAAATGCTTAGAATTTTTATATTGCTACAATCTGTCTGGGTGTCACAAAGACTGAACTTTTCAATGTTCTCAACACATTAATTCCACAAAAGTATTTAGAGACTTCACCTGAACCACTAAGAGGGTCAGGCATTTACCCTCAATCAAATTTCCAGGGACCATTCAGAAAGGGTTGGGGTCCGCTGACCTATTCAGGTAAGCCTAGCGTCCACTGTTACCTGAACCGAGTGAGACCAGTACCCGGTGGTCCTCTTTGAAATGCCAAGGGTGGAAACCGCATGATGCGCGTACACTTTCGGGGACGGCACCAACCAGGGAAGCCTGTGCAGAAAGCTGCTCGGGGTGGACATGCTGGTGGCCACACAGAATGGGATCAGGCTCTGTACAAAGATCCCTTTAGAAGCATATTCATACTGCAGTGCTCTGCTGAAGTGGTCTAAGTAAGCCTGTTAAAACAGAGCAGGGGAAAAGGTTTTTCATTTTGGGGGGGAACCTGGAAGAAAATTGAGGAGAAAAAAGATTTGTTGTTATCCATTTAGGAAAACACAGCATAAGCAAGTTGGAGCTGCTGACCAAGAGCTCAACAAATTGGACTAATGACAGTAGTAAATGTCCCGCTGCATTATGACTTCATTCCCCAAGCAGGGACACATTACCTTAGAAGCAGAAAATGCAGCCAGCTGCGGAGTCGGTTTGCAGCAGGAGCCGGAAGAGATGGTGACCACCGCACCTTTCTTCCTCTCCACCATGCCGGGTAACACTATGTGGACCATCAGACTAGCTGCCGCAATGTTCACATTTATGATGTCCCAGAGTTTGTCCTCGGAGACCTGGGTGAAATACTGGGGGTAGGGGTAGAACACCGCCACGTTGTTTACCAAGATGCCAATGTCTTTGTCTTTCAAGGCTTCTCGAATCGGCTGGTAGATCTCCCGGCCAGTGCTGAAGTCTGCGACGATGATATCGGTTTCCACTTTGTAGGTGTCAGCTATGTCCTGCGCCACCATCTGCAGCTTCTCCAGGTTCCGGCTGATGAGGACGATGTTGAGGCCCCGGCTGGCTAACTCTTCCGCATAGGCTTTCCCAATCCCGTCAGTCGCGCCTACAGCACACAGCAGGGAGGGGGCAGAATCGTGTCAAGGAGCAACCTTGCCAGTGGACGTTCAACAACCATGCCAGGTTAAGTCAGAGCAAGAGTCACACTAGAAATAAGTTGACTTCGAACAATGATGGGTGGAAGGCACTGCTGAATCACCAGTGCTCCAGGCCCCATGTCCCTCACCACGCTGGGCCGCTGACCATGAGAAACAGGGGAAGTTGCTTTCAAACTTCCATCTGCCTAAAGGGAAGGCCCAGAGGTACTTGATTGAGAAACGATGGTAAAATGACATTTAAAATAGGGGAAACATTTCTGAAAGTGGCAACAAGGAAAAGCAAGGGACAGCAAGGTGGGCTGTAGGAGGCCTGGACTAGGAGAGGGAAGAATTAGAAGAACACAAATCACAGGAAAATTCTTCGTAAGAAGAGGGCATGTAAAAAGTCATCATGTAACAAATAACACTTTTTTTTGAAATCAGCATATTACCATGAAAACATTACATTGAATTCTGTAACCCCTTGAATAATGCACCGAACTTAAAATACAACTGACAAAAGGAAGAGCGTTTGTATTTTAAACTAGCCAAGAACTGAAGTCTCATTTCAGTTTTTTTTTTAGAACTGAGATTTTGTGGGTTTTTTTTTTTTTTTAAGATTTATTTATTTATGCATACAAGCTGGGGTGTCGATCATAGGTGTGGCGTGGTGAGAGGATTCACCAGAGACAGAGTGGGGAGCAGAATAGGCAGAATGACTGAAGTACACTGCTGAGGGGAGCAGCAGGCGAGGCAGGAGAGGTCTGCTGCACCATGTGGGAAGCTCCCTGGCCGGGGATAGAACTCGTGCTGCAGTGGCTGCGGACAGCTTCGCAGCACTGTGCTTAACCTGTTGCGCCACCAGGGAAGCCCTGAAGTCTCATTTCTTACCACTCACGACAGCCCATCTTCCATACTGTTTAATCAGGTCTGCCCGGCTCACCAGGCGAGGGATAAAATGCAGCCTGACCAAGCTGTAAAAGTCACAGACGACAGTGATGCTCTTCCTGGCTGTATACCAGGCTCCAACCAGGGCCAGCGCTTCCATGTAACAATTGCAAGACCTGGCGATTTCCCTGTACAAGAGGTAGAAGCTGTCAACGGCAGCCATGGCAGCCTGTGGGAAAGGGGAGAGAGACAGGTGTTCTTCGCTGAGTGACAGGAACAAGTCTGACTGAGGAAAGACTAAGAACATAGAAGCCTGACAAGTTTGCGTTCAGGTAACAGTTCCAGTTCAAGTGCATGTGGGTCAGGGGCCCAGTCAAAGGGTCTCATGGCACAACAAATGCAGTTTATCAAGTTCTTTTCTTCCTCTGAGACCAGTCAACCTAACACCAATGGTTACCAAAATTCAAGCGCTAGGCTGCATGTTGCAGACACAGAGATAGATACAATCTGTTCCGTGCCCTGAAAAGGTTCCTACTCTGATATAAAGACAGGCACAAGCTTTTTAAATCACACAACAGTTGAGAAGGACGTTTATTTCTT